>LBNU01036388.1:48233-80326 GCA_014162995.1 Artemisia annua | reverse complement strand
TTAAAGTCCCCTATTTAGTACATCATGAACCGTTAATTGTGAGCAAGCGAAAGTGAGTGGATAGATCTATTGAGGGTGACGCCTCCATCCGTGTTGGGGTTACCAACAGTCAAACGGATGCATTTCATTTCATACATTCAAAGTGTTTGGCAAAGCACTCCATTTGGGGCATTTCATTAGTACAGTCTAGCTTCGGGGTCATGAGCTTAAGGTTTATTGTACTATTTTTCATTATTTATGTGACGGTTAGTCATACATTTATACTTATGGGTTCCGTATAACATTCATTTTCATAAACCTATGATTTCTCACCAACATTATTGTTGACCGTTTTAGCAATGTATTTTCAGGTTACTAAGATAACTACATGTGACTTGCATATGGACCATCATGGAGTCGAGGAGTCGACGCGTCTTACCTTTCATTTTATGTACTTATGTAACGTTTGATCAAGTTGAACTAGTTTTCATGAACTTGTAACACCATTATGGGACCTATTTTGTAAACTATGATGTTTTAATGATCAAACGATGTATTTTCAAAACGACACTTTAGGTCGTTCAATATAACCTTGTATGAGATGCCATGATCGTTACACCCGGAAATTCAATTCCGCTGCCATTTAACAGGTAAATTCAGGGTGTGACATGAATAATGCAATGTTAGTCTATCAATAAAACTCAAGCAATTTTGAAGGAGAAAAAAAAAACCTTTCATTGTGGTAACTCATCGGTAGCATTCACTGATGCAACTTTTTTTATTTATTATTATTATTTTTTTATTATTATTTTTAGTATTAATTGTTTAGCATTTGATTAAGAATTGGGAAGAGGAATATATGCTGCCATTTAAGGGGGAAAAAATGGTTGCATTTTAGAGTGTTGGGGTCTCAAATTGTGCAGCATGAAGTATATATAGTTAAAGGTGGGTAAATTTGTGAGTTTAGTAAGTTGGATTGGGTATATTTGTTATTTTAAACTTTTGTTGGGGATATATGCAATTAGTGAAGTTTAAATGGGGATATATGTAATTCTCCCAAATCAAACTTTTTTAAAAATTTGATCAAAAATGAAATACGCACTAAACCACAAGGACCAAAAATATATTTAACTTGAATTACCCAAAATAACATATTGTGTGTTTAAGTAACAACAATATATTTGTATAATGTTATTATGTTACGTGGCATGGTATGCATTTCGTCACTTGACAAGTGGTTTTCAAAGATTATCCGTTTATAATTTATTAAGACATGGTACCTTTCATGGAAAGAATAAAAAACTTATACCTAATTTTTATATTATTGTTATTTAAAAAGTCTATTACAAAATACCCGCGTAAGAGACGACGGTGCATCAGGGGCGGAGCCAGAACTTTTTTGTCGAGGGGGCAAAATATGATAATTTTTAGAAACTACACTAAAAATTGGTCCGTTGGGGGGGCAAATTACAAAAATAGCCGAAAATTTTCGAAAATTTACACTACAATTTTTTTCGCCGGGGGGTCACGTGACCCCCCGGACCCCCCTTTATCTCCGCCAGTGCGGTGCATGCACCGAGTTATATGTGACACGCACCGAGTTATATGTGACATTTTGATGCATATAACGGTGGCGTAGGTTACGGGATTGTTTCTTTGTTATAGGTGTTAATGTCGTTTGGATAACAAAAGTTATGATGTTCTTTGTATTTTTATTTCTTTTATGTGTGTGAGCGGGGTTTTTTGGTGTTATGATTTTAGGAGAGATTGAATGTTTTATTCTTTTATTTATTTATTTATTCATTTATTTTTGTGTTATAAAATTATTATAAGGCAAAAGATGATGCAATTGCATATATAACCTGCACCTATAAATCAGTGCACCTAACACTCTGAAAATTATATGAAGTTAATTAAGAGTATTTATTTCCTAACTAGTGCATGTTACAGAAAAAGCTACAAATGATGTTGGTAACAATAATATTTGAAAAAGAATTGACGTGACCAAAAAATTGCTTAAAACTACGTATGTGTATTTTTGTTTTAAGTAGAGCTCGTTTTTCTTTCATAAACTAATACATTGATTATTATTAATAAGTTCGTTCCACGAGTTAAATAACGTTCTACATTCATATAGATCGATAAGTTCATAACGGCATAACTGGATTAAGGTCTTATATATTTGGGTAAATGCTAAATTAGCACAAAGAATAAAAGTAGAAAAAAAGCATGAATCATTGGATCGGGAAATTGATTGATAGGTACATTACAATTAAAAAACCACAACTCGTTATCAGAAAGCGACTCTTTACCAATTTTACTGCCTTAAAATCATCTAGAAAAAAGAGAGTATATATATAGATATATTTGATATAAAATACTCCGTATATTATACATTCTATTAAAGTTCAAGTTTCAACACAAGCTCACGCAATAAACAAGTCCAATTAAGAATCATCGTTGTTTAATTAATTACATCTGAAAATGATATACTCTGTACAAATATTATTGTATGTGATCCAGTCGACGTAACCACAATAAAATATACATGCAAGCTATTGGAATAATCTAACATACGATTAAAACAATGCAAAGAGTATTTTAAAGATCTCAACTTGATTGTATTTTATGTACCAACTAAGATGCTTATTTTATTTTTCTAATAAACCATGTGTAGTTTATTCTGATTTTAGCAACGCCTACTTTATATATGTGCAACTCAGAAGATATATATGTTATCTTGTTTTCCCTTAATCTTCAAACATGTTCTTTGTAACTTTTAGCAATAGCTAGGCATGTGCAATGATTTTTTTTAACCCTTTTTATAATCACAAACATGGGATCAAATTCGAACTAGCTATAACTCAAAGGTCACTGGAATATGTGTTATATGTTTATCTGAGGAATACAAGGTTAGGTTTTCGGACTCGATGAATGATCAATCAGCGCCCATAAAGAAATACACCAGAAAAAGATATACAAAGTCAGTGTTTTCCCGTCGATTTAGAACAAATACTGACTACATATATGGCCGGAAGGCCCAACAACCGAACGACCAGTAACCGGAAGGCCTGATGACTCACCGGACCATGACCGGAAGGACCAAGGAACGCCGCCACTTTTCATCATTTCACGGGATGCTGTCTCCACACGCTCACTCCAACTGACACCTAGTCTAGGAGTAGCTCGGCTCGCCATACCCTTGGTGTCAGGAACAGTGTCAGTTCCGTACTATGAACAATACGGGAACAATAACTAGGTACAGTAGTTGGGGTAATATAAATATCCTCACATTTACTCACACATGGGTAGCATTTACTGCACTTACACACACACACAATTATTACTCTCACCTTCCGGAATAACGCTTATACTTACTCTCACGCCGAAACTTGACCCTGGTGTCACACCCAGGGTAAGACTAACGTGTTTGCTACTTCTATACAGCTATGCGAAAGGCTTCGTTAGACAAAGACCGAAAAACATTTCAGACACTCCGCTACTAAGCAAAGAATTGTTTCAATAGATACTACTCAAATAAGATCCTTTGAGTTATTAAAACACTAAAAGTCTAAAGTTTGACCTATATTGTAAAGCATTCAACAAAATAATACTCCTGATGGAAAACCCATAAAAGCTGATCAATAATTATTTTATTTATCTTGCTAACTTCAAAATATATGCATGCATACTTGCACATATCACATTTTCACGTGTGCGCATATGAACTAGCTATATATGAATGAACATATATTACATTATTAATTATATATTCAAGAGCAAAGCCTGCATTTTAGTTAAAGAAGGCCGATCGTGTTTAACGTAAAAAATTATAATAATAAATATCATTTTAAAAATTAATCTATATTATTGTTTTTTATTGGTTAAGTTATTCATTTATGAAATTTGTATAAATATCTATAGAATAAAGGGGACTAAATATAAAAAAGTAGTTGAAAAGCGATTTTAGTCTAAATAACTAATGAATGAAATATGTTTAATACAAAAAGTCATAGTGAGAAATATAGTTTCAAAAATTAATTTATAGTGTTATTTTTTATTGTTTAAGTTATTAATTTACAAATTTTATAGATATGTTTATAGAATAAGAAGGAGCGGATACAAAAAAGTAGTTGAAAAGCGATTTATACTTTAAATAACTAATGAATGAAATATGTTTATTAGGAGTGACTTGCGTCCATTAGTCATCCTACAAGCTCCTTCTCTGCATATATTCATATATAACATCCTACTTTCATACTCCCTCCGTCCCATAATGTATTTTTCATTGGTATAATTTTTATCAAGTATTATATAACACAACTAAAAATATATAAGGTCAAAGTTGCCAAATGAAGACTTAAAAAGTCAACAATGGACTATAATTATGGGACGGAGGTAGTATATAATATCATGAATTATTATATATTTATATATAAATGTATATGTGTCTTTTGGGAGCCTAGTGGGAGATGTGTATTTAGAGCTTCAATGAGCCAACTATATGATATTGGTCTCTTGGAGATTCTTGAACATCTTTGAGCCTCTCAAGTTCAATTTGAGTGTATCCATGTGATATTGTACTCTTGGATACCACTTGCGCCCTCTTGCCTCTTTTTACATCTAATATGCTTCATTGTATATATAACTTGATTTCATAGTTTAATCAAAACTCTGATATATTAAACCATGCACATTTTAAAAAATATTCTTGTACTCATAATAAATTAAATAAGCATACACTGTACTACGTCTATAAAATAATATCTAACAGTGCATTCGTGCAACTTTATACCATACGAGATAAAAAGTTTTACTCGGTTTGTGGTTAACCAACCCACTTTGGGTTCGAGCAAAACTTAAGAGTTTCGTTACTTGTGATTAACAACATGTATGAACGGAACTATGACTAAAAATAAACCGGTGTATTTATGAAAAACTAAACATGATTCTAAACATTTTTCTAATCTGGACCAGGTACATTTGAGAAAAATTTATGATTTTTTACAAAAATTAACATTATACAGCAAAACTTCATGCGTGCCCAAGAATCTCCGGGGTCTACCCCTGGTTCCGTCACTGATTTGAAAATATGACATTAACAATTTTGCATTGTTGTTGCTTATGCTGATCGAAAATTTGTTGAGATAGTTTGTCGTTTTAAATTTGATATGATATAAATAATACTCTCATCCGTCCCAAATTAGTAGTCCACGTTTGGTCGTTTCATTTTTTTGATGTATCAATTTAATTGTTCATTAGTAAAAATAGTTAAGGAAGTTTAATCGAGTTTACCATATTACTCTTGCTTGAAATTATTATTACGCACTTTAAAGAAGATTTTAATTAATTGGTTTAATGGTAAAATTGTCATTATGCTAAAAAGTAAGAAAAAGAAAGCAGTAATAATTATGTTTTTTTTCTAAATTATTTTTCTTTTAGCGGGACGGAGAGAAGAGAGAGTACCGTAAGCCTCACAAACGTAGTGATCCATTTGAACTTGTCCATCTCTTAAATCTTTTTTGATCGAGTCGATATCAAAAAATATTTTCTCTAATTTTGGGCATCCATATCACTCGAGTAGTCTAGTTGTCATATGAAAAACATTATCTTAAAGCATGGTGGTGAGTTGTGAGAAAACGAAAGGAGGTTAATTTGGAGGATTTTCTCAAGTGAAATGTTTAAACGGACCCATTTATGAAATCACCTTTATTTTGAAGTATGTGGTCCTTGACCTTGACTGTCAGCATTCGTCCTTTAAGTTCGTGAACCATTGCATAATAACCCTCCAAAAATATAAGCTTACATGTGACTACTCTACTTCAATAATGCTATGTACAGGCTATAACTCTATATTTCATTGTTTGCTTTGAAAAAATACATGTATTGTCCATATAATTTACTCAAAATCAAGTTCGCCGTCTCCGTTCGATTTTAATTACAAAAATAATCTCTAATTTTAAAACTATTTACAGTGATAATCTATATTTTGAAAAATATAGATTACCCGTATAATAACAATATGGACTACTCGTGTAATAAAAAACTATAGATTATTACACAAATGATCGTTATTTTTTAAAATAAGGACCATCAATGCAACTAGTTTAAAAATTAGGTATCACTGGTGTAATTAAAATCAAGTAGGGACGACGAGTGTGATTTTGGGTGAACCTTAATTTTTTTTTTTTTTTTTCTTGTCATATATCATACTTTTTTTACAACTTTTTAAGCGTATTTTTTATTGTTAGCCGATTAATTTAAATGAGTTTGTGACCACTGCTGTACAGACACAAATCGAGTAAAATTTTTAGTTTTTTGAGAAGGTAGACGTGGTCAGATCAGTATAGTTTGCACCAAGTGACAACTAAACTTACTTATATCTTAGTAATTATAGTCACAAGTCTTTTATCAGTAGCGCATCCTATCTGGTTTAATGTAGGAGTTTGCATTTATAAATTACTATGTGTTATCTTTTTATTTACTTCTTCTAAATATGAGTGAAGACTTGGTTTTGCAGGAAACAAGTTTTACAAGTCTAATGTGTACCATTTAAAAAATTAAGACAAATAAATATAAGTTCCACGCAAAATTTGATAAGATATATATTTCTCATTTTTTTTAATTATTATTTTTTTGATAAGTACAGGTATATCCTTAGTCAACCAACAAATTCACATCATATTGTACAAATGCCTCAATCGAAAGTGATCATCTACACACTACAACAAAGCATAGAAATGATAAACGGTTAATAGTGTGATTATATTTTGAGTACACGCTATGTAGCGTGGCATTATTCGGCATCACAAAATGATAAACGGTAATAATGCAGATTATCAGTTAGCGCTGTTCTAGCCAACTCATGAGCAACTTTATTCTCATCACGTCGCACAAAATACCAAGTACACGAATCGAATAGGAGGCATAAACTTCGTATGTGGAGGAATAAAGCTCTAATGTGATACAACACTTTGTTGCGTTTGAAAGCGTCAACAAGTATACTCGAATTTGTTTCCAAAACAAGCCTTACAAAACCCTTGGATTGAGCCACTTGAATAGCCCTAAGAATCGCTTTTGCCTTTATTCACTTTTAAGTTGACAGAAAAAATCAGAAACATTTTCTGAGAGAGTAAAATGTTGTTGTCCATGAACTTTATAAATGTTTAATTTTGGATATTTTAAAATCAAAATCTTTAAGTACCAATCAAATGAAATATAGTATTCAGTATTCAGTAACTCTCATGATACGAAAAGTACATAAGAAATCGTATAGATCACTTGGAACTTCAAAACAGATACATGCATATATTTATCGTGGTACAATGAGGCAAATATGTAGCATCCTTTATTTCCAATATACTTGTGTACTCACTGTCTATAGTTTCTACCAGGACTCTGGTACTTCATATCGTGTGTATGATGCTTAGACCAAAATGAATTGATTGTTACGATCATTTGGCCTTTCATTAGAAATCAACTGGTGTTATGGTACTAACCTCTCTTTGCAAAACGTTAATAATCGACAACGCTGATCTACCTGCACGCCCGCTTTAAAAACAATAATATGTGAAATTGGCTCTAATAAGAGTATACACATGCTTTAAGAAACATTACCCTTTTATATCGTACATTATCTTTTATGTTATTGTATGTGTTAACAACTTAACATCTATTATATTTTTTAGTAACGTATCTAGTTACTAAGGGCATCCATTATGATAAACCTCTAAAAAGGTTTATACAATTAATACATCATCAATTTATAAACTTTTTCATATTATAAACCCATTTCTATTGTGGATAAACCTATTCATAAAGCTTTTCATATCATAAAACACAACTAACATTTTCAAAAAGAAAAATAAACAAGAAAATAGAATATAGTTTAGACCTCTCCAAGATCTTAGACCTTTTCATTCCACCTAGGATCGAAATGCTTTCTCACTATGGTTCACAAATTTATAAACCTCTTCAAAAAAATTTAGACCTATTTAAAAACCACCATAGTTGATGCTATAAGTAGTTTACAGTATTACTTGTTTTTCTTTTAACGGCAGATTATAAAAAGACTAGCAACATGCTAGAAGAAATTACAAGCTAAAGGTACTAGGATTTTTCATGCAAGTTACCCAGTCAAGTTTAAAATTACAACGATTAGAACACCAATTATAAGATAAATCAACCAAGTCATCGAAAAGAAGCTCCTTGTGCAGATGACCGTCACCAAAAAGCAGTTGGTTCGTGAAACACCAAATTAACTCACTTCATGTTTTTTTTTGAACGGCAAGTATATTAAAATAGAAAAACTAGCAAGAAGCTAGAAAAATTATAATGGTGTTTTAAGCCAATCATGCCAAGCTAAACATATAGAACTTCTACTTTGTAATTAACCAAGAAAAGAATTAAGTCTAATGCTATCAAACAAGTCAGATTTTCTCAAATTTTGAGAATTGAATGTAACCGAATTTCGAAATTTCCAGATAGTCACCAAGTAGCTGCCATGACCACCTCTGGATACGAGTCTTCTTATCCTTTGATAACCTAGATACATTCTCTCGTATATAATTAACCATTGCATGTTATCTGTATATGATCTTGATAAACACAAATCATGCATGCATGAACAACCTAATTATACTTAGGTCAATAATTCTGTGTAACATATGGCAATTCTAAAAGAGTAAAATAAACGATCTGAGTTTGTTAACGTTGTTACATGCATGGGACCCTTTGTTAGTAGAAGGAACATGATGTGTTTGAGACAAACGGACATAAAACACGTTCTACACCCACACCGTTATATGTTACTCTCTCTTGTGTGTTTTGATTGAGACAACCCGACCATCTCACAGGCCCTTATACTTTTATTTACTGGCACTTTTACCCCCTATATGTTAGTGAAATAGTTTGTTTTAGGGGGTGATACATATAGAATCCAATGCTGGGAAGTGGGTCTATTTTGCATGGGCTCACTTTTATATACTTTTTGAGATCTATCAAACTTCATTATTAATTATTTATTAACCAAAAAAATTTGATCAGTTCCTAACTTTCTCTACTTTGCTGTTAGATTTGCATGGTAATAGGGTAACGAGTAATGTTTCTCATGTTCAGATGCTAGAAGAGGGTGAGTCTTTGACTCACATGTACCCTCCCAACCAAGTATCTTCGTGACCGTTTTTGATATCTCGTCATCTAGTGAGGCTTGAACCTCAAACCTTCTTATGAGTAAGTCAGGTACTTTACTATTAGGTGAGTTGGTGGTGGTTAAATTTATATAAACAAGAAATTAAATACTTATTTGGGACCTTCGTGATGTTTATGAATAATACACTGGGATTATGGGAAATTCAGGACCAACTTATTCATTTTTCTGTGGGCTCATATCGCGTTAAGTAACTTTGGGCCTCTCATATTTTATCTACTACTATACCTAGGCTTTATAATAACAAATTTGTCACTTTCTTGGGCCAATAGAGATCTTTTATCCGGGCTTTACCAGGTTTTATCTCTCAAATTCCCTTGAAAATCTAGGGTTGGTTAGGGGTTCATAAATGGCTCGACCACGAAAAAGTTATTGATAGACTCAGATTTCTCGCAAGAATAGTTTTCTACACCTAAACTAGAAGAGGACTAGAGGAGTATCTTGATGAACACTTAAAATTAAATTTCCACTCTGTTTCTGTTTCATTAAACACATGAACCATCATGTCAAGATACTCTTCTTCTATGGGCTACTTCAAGAATTTTATTTTATTTTTTATCTATATTGAACCAAAATTTCTTTAATTATTGTTTCATAAGTTGTTTACACACCTACAACAACTAGCTCCTTAATTTTTTTTCTTTTTGAAAACAAACTTCCTAATGGATTACAACACATTCGAAGGCCAAAACTAGAGAAATATGACACCCTCCCTTCTTTAGTAATCACAAAACTAGATAAATAAAGCACTAAGCCATTTAGTTGTAGATTTTTTTTTCTCTTTTTCTGTTTCTAAATTCTTTGAGAAGGGAATGATTTTTCTTCTTTAAAGAAGAGTTGAGAATTTTGAAAACCCGTTTAGTTGGAGTTATATTTTCCATTTTTTAAAACGATAAGAAGATTACTTCAAATTGCGACGCTGGCAGCGACGGCGGGCGGTCGAGGATGACACGAGAGATTAGGGGTAGAAAGGTGTATGCGATATTTTTGGAGTTGAGAAAAAAAATGAGAAAGAAAAAAGTGAAAATGATAGAATGGGTTTTTCAATTTATTAGTTAAAATTTAAAAAATGAGAATTTCATTTTTTTGGAAAATTGTTGAAAAAAAATGTGACTAAACGGATTTTCAATTTTTTTCATTTTCACATAAAATTTTTTCTAGAAAAATGGGATATTTTTCACCAATTAAACACACTCTAAGTATTTCGCTCTTTCTTTTTCATGTGTATAAGAGCATCGCTAACGTTGATTTGAGAAATGACTTTGTTTAAGGAAAAGCCTTTCTAAATATTTCTATTATTGGAGCATATAGTTTTTCTTGTAACAGTAAACTCCAAACAATATACTTTTAGTTTATCATAAAAGTTAGTACATCTAAATCCTTCCGTCAATATAATGTTAGATAATACAGCCCTTGAGAGCTTATGGGGCACTTAACTCGCTCAACACTCGTTCAAAACATTCACTCTTTCTTCACTCGCTAGGGAAAGATAAAGGATAGAACGCCGCAAACGTTTTCCCATTATCTGTTAAGGAGGGTCTAACATGAGTGGTCTATTCGTCTTTTAACTTATAACATAAATATATATTACGCATTTTACTCTTATTATTACGGAGTATTATTGTTATTATTAAAAAAATCACTTTATTAGAAACTCAAGAAATTTACAAAAAAATTAGTGGGAAGCGGATACTATCTGGGCCTTCACTCTTTTAGCTCTAACGAAACTAATCTTATCAAAGATATGAACATCAACAGGTGTCCAATGTCTTGAGCTATGGAGAACTTCTGTATCCGCTTTAACAAAGTAACCGCGTCGTCCCCTAATGAAGAGAATAAAAAGGGGAGAAACTTATATTCAATAGCCGTACACTTAGCATCATACCTGACATACTCACGTTGTGCCGCATCAATTACCGCATGATCGGACACGAAATCAATCATCCCGATTTGTGTCAAAAACCAAGACCCAGTCAGAAGAAAAAAGAATTAATAAAATTACGAACCCATTTGTTTAATTGGGTAAAAGCTGAGTGTTCTTAACTGAATGTCGCACAGATGTTAAAACTGAATGCAACAAATCAAAAAAGAATTTAGTATTAGAAGATAATGCACTTAGTAGTAAAATGTAATGATCCTACTTTTATTAAAATGTGTGTTTTTAGAAACAATAATTTTGCGACAAAAGAAGTTTTATTAAATTTTCAGTAAAAATGTTAATACTAAAACTACGTTGAAAGGGAGCCTCAGATGCTTCTTAAAAGAAATACGGTGTTAAATGTTAAATATCATAACCCATAAAAATGATAAAACATTATTTTATCAAAAGTACATGTCATAGGATCTTGAATGAAAGATAATTTTATAATTGTTGTGATGCTACGATTATTTATGTGCAATGATTAAATGTTTGTAAAATATTACTGTATATTTTAAAGACAAACAATATATAAATGAGTTTTAGTTTTGATAAGCAAACAGATTGCTTTGATAAGCTAAATAACGGCTACGATAGCCTCATTTAAATTTTAATTCTTTTGTAATGATTGATCTCGCCTCATTAATGATATAAAAACTACTGTACTAACTTGTGTGACAAGCATTTTAGGGCCCGTTTGGTTTGTAGATGAGTTTAGATTAGGATTTAGATTTGAATGTAAAGTTGTAGATTAGAATTTTGATTAAGAGAGAGAAAATAATATTTAATAATATATATTATATATTAAAGTACAATTAAAAATTATTTATATTAAAAATAAGTTAAAAGAAATAAATATTTTGTTTTATAATATATAAATAAATAAGAAAAGACAAAAAAAAGATATGGTAAAAAAACACATGGTCCCACATGTGTCATAAAAACCACCACACTACCCAACTTTTCTACATGCCTTAATATTAAGGGCCCGTTTGGTTTTTGGGTTTATATTGGGTTTGGGTTAGAAATGTGGTCCCCGCTTTATTTTTAGTTGTTTGGTGTGATTTGGGTTTGGACTCAATGACATATATGAGGGTGTGTAGTAAAGTAAGGGGGAGGGTAGGTTTTATGACAAAAAGTGAGACCCCCATTATTTTCTCTCTTTCTCTCTCATCTAAACTTTTATATAAATAATTTTTAAATCATATTTTAAATATAAAATAATTTTAAATTATTGTATAATATTATTTTTTCTCTCTCTCCTCATTTAATTTAAACCCAAATCCAAATCATAATCTACAACTTTTCCATCAACCCCATATCCTAATCTAAACCCATTTACAAACCAAACGGGCCCTAAGAATACAAATTCAAACCCAAATTGCATAAACACAACCAAACATTGAATTTGAATTTATTAAATCCTAACCCCAATCAAAAGTCACGTACCAAACGGGCCCTTAGTTATTAACTAAACTCAAATTACCATATATACATGTTGGTTAATGTTAATAGTTTAATTAACTTGTTATACTTAAGCAGCAAATATGTTTATATAATGATATAACCTGATAATTTTCACCACAACAAAATTCATGTGTGTTTCTTTTTACCATCGACATTCAACACGATATGATCTGTCTACACTCCACCTCCCCCATACCTCGTTTAAATGGGATTGAGAATTGTTCTTGTTGTTTGATCATTTCATTTTGAGATGTCCAAAAATAATTATTCATTGTTCATTTTAATCAATCACAAACGAATTTAATATGTGGATATGATATTTGATTAGTTGAAAAGTGTAATTATCTCAATTTTCTTAAATCATGTATTTTTTTCTAAAGACAATAATTTTCCGACATAAGGAGTTTTATTAAATTTTCAATAACAATGCTAATACTAAACTCCGTCGAAGGGGGGCCTATGAAGGATTATATATGTTGCTGAAAAGAAATATGGTGTTAAAATTCAATACCCGTAAAAATGATAAAACATTATGTCATAGGATCTTGAATGAAAGATAATTTTATGCTTGTCGTGATAGTATGACTATTTATGGGTAGTGATTAACGATTCATAAAATATTACTGTATATAAAGACAAATTTGATAAGCAAACAGATGGTTTTGATAAGTCAAATAACGGCTATGATAGCCTCATTTAAATATCAATCCTTTTGTAATGATTGATCTCGCCTCATTTAAACAACTTTTCAGTCCACCACATGACCACAACAAAATCTATTATACCTTCTTTAGTTTTTCTTTTTTAGCATTGACATTGAATACCAAATACCACCTTTTAGCCCTAGCTTTCTAAATTCACAGTTTTCAGATCACGTACTCCCGTATCTACCAACTATGCAGAATGACATTCAAGCCACGAAAGCTATTCGATGATCCTGCCACCATGAGGTTTATTATAACGAGTCACTTTCATGAAATTGGTGATCTCCCGGACGCCACAAACGCATGTGTTGATTCTAGGGTTTTGGTTGAAAGCTACTTGTCTTGGATCACTGAGCGTTTAGAAATACAACAAAGTAGCAAATTGTGTGATCTTTATCTTTTTGTGATCAAATACTTAGATGTACATTACTATAAAGGGTTTCTTGAAAGTCCATATTCTTGTTTTGATCATCGTAGAAAACTAATGTGTTATTGGAGAAAGTCGAAAGAACGGACGTGTGAACAAATCGAAAATCAAGGGTTTTTTATGTTGGATGACATGAAAACGTTATTGGTGATGTCGAAGATTTTATTATTGAAGAAGTGGCAGACTGTGTAGTGGATGTGGTTTTAAACATATTGATATGTTTTCAAGAACGTGAATCTAAGATTTGGCGACAATATAAGAAGATGTGATTCTTGGTCTGTCAAGTTAAGCCGTGGTTAAAGTATGTAAATGTAATTACGATTTTTGTTTACCTTCTTTTCTGTAATTGTTATATGATCATAGATTACCAATAAAGAAACTATACGTACATTACAGGTTTGTTAATGATGAGATGTTGAATGTCCGTCTTGGAAATATATTGTGCGATTTCACAATTAACACGATCGCGAAGCTAGAAGTGACAACGGTGGCGGAACTAGCAGCGGATTTTCGTAAAGAGACGTTTGCTCAATATGCTATAGCATCGAGTGATGAAATGTATAAGGTAAAAGTGACAATCTTGATTCTCGTATGTACTGAATAAGGTTATGATAACATTTTAAGACAACTTTACTGTACAAGATTTATGTTAATCTGCAAAATCTATTGATATATCAAGTATCATATATTAAGACAAATTTAGTGTACAAAAGATTTATGTTGATGTGTAAAATTAATCTGTTGTATAGATTGGCTTAAACATATGTGAGTTATGTTTTAAAGTGTCGAAGGCTAAATTTTCGACCCGTTTGATGATAATCGAGATCGTGTTGCAGGCTATAGCGGCAAGATGTGAGGTACGTATGTAATGCTATAGCGGCAAGATGTGAGGTACGTATGTAATGTTATGATATTTTTTCTTTTTGATGTTTTATTAGAAGTTTGAGAAAATATGAGATTTTTGGATAATCATTTTTTTTACATGGACCGTTGAATTCAAATTAGAATAATGATAAATTTACATTTTGCAAAAAGAATGTTTTGTAATAATAATTTGAAGTTGTTTAAGGTAAAAATCTAAACTTGATCAACAAGGAACGAAAATTAAATTAGCCCTTAAGTTTAAAATTTTGAGATTAAAATCACCTAGTTTGTTATAATGGTATCAACCGTAAACATGTTTGTAATAAAAATAAGGTACAAGTAGGTTAAAGAAAAAGGTACAAGTTTGTAATGCATTGTAATAAAAACGTACAGTCACATGAAAGAAAGAAGAAAACTCCAAACCTTTGACTTTGGATTGATAGCTCATAAGCTCATTTTTAACTTAAACACTTGTAAATAAAAGAAAGAAATTAAGGGGGGTTAGCTTATTTTTCTGACTTATGAGCTTATTTGACTTTGGAATAATAGCTCATTTTTTCCAACTTATGAGCTTATGATGGGTTATGGTCTTATGGAAGTCCATAAGCTAAACTTGATAAGCTCATAAGCTAGAAAAATTGAGCTTATCCCAAATTAAATAAGCTCATAAGCCCGAAAAATAAGCTAATCCAAACACCCCCTAAAAAACATGAATGTGAGACACACAAAAAATGATTTGGATTTTGTATTGTATGGTGGAGGAGCTGCAATTTTATGGATGAGGAAAGAAAAATGTAGAATTTAGGTCAAAAGTCAACGCCTTTGTGGGGAATTAGAAGCTTGTTTGCGGATTTGGTTGGAGGCGGGTGGGTGAGCTTATTGTGTTGTATAATTAAGTTTGTTTCGATTACCTTTAGCTTATTGATGTTTGAATGTGCTAGCTTGAGCTTAAGCTCTACTCATTCCTATAGTAATATATATTAGCTTGTTGCCAAACACACACTGTATATGGCATTTGCCTCAGGAATATGTTTGATGGGTGATGGTTTAGATACGTCATTTTGGCTCGATAAATGACTTGGTGATCAATTCCATACCGAGAGCGTAATAAGGATGTAATGGTTGGTCTGAAGGGTAGTTGGGTTGATGGTGTTTGGCCATTGAATTGGGATTGCTCAGTTGTGAGGTGGTTGATTTAGAAGGTCTCTTAGAAAACATAAATCTAGATCAGCATAGTTGAGTACCTTGTGTAGTAAGTAGTTTGGTTAAAAAGGATTTGTTCCTAGCAGTGTTATATCTACTTATTTTTTCCTTTGTTTATAAAATGTTTGCCTTTCAAAAAAATGAGAATATTTGATCATGTTTTGCAGGTTGATCCAAATATTCATGTAGGGCCGTCTGGTGAAATTTGATGGCCCTGTGCTAGATTTTCAAAACAGCCCTTTAACATCGAAATTGAAGTATGTGTAGAAATAGTGAACTATAATTAGATTATGCTTTTGTTTTTATATCGATCAAATGATACATCCAATCTTCTACAAGTTTAAATAAATATTCTATTTTTCAAAGTATAACTATTGAGTTTCTAAAATATTTTGTGATGATCTATGAAGTTCTGAATACTTTTATATAAGATAAGATGTTATATAGGACTTTCTTAAAAAAGTATATTAGATGATAAGGTTTGTTTTTCTAAAATTATCTACAACGTTTACTTTTTGTAAAACATTTTTTTTTTTAAAACGACCACTAACTATCTCACAATATACAACCATAAAGAATTTCACATGTTTTTTAATCAGGACTTGAAACACAACAAGTCTTTTGGTTACTTTCTGTAAAACAATATTCTAAGCTAAAATTATAGTTTTTCATGATATAACTTTTTTGTTTAATATTTCAAACCATAAATCCATGTTTCACATAATGATAGAGTTTAAAATCATAAATCTTAAAAACAAAAGGATTAAAGTGGAGCTTTTATAAGAAATGTGATTTGAAAAAGAACACAATGTATGGGTCCCACACATTTTATTGCGTTGTGATTTCGCTCAGTCTATGATGCGGCGCATCTGCAAATGGTGGGATGTGGAATGGCAACCTTGGGTGTCTTTTCAAGATTGGATCTCCTGGCTTGTTTCTAATCGTCTTTCATCCAAATTGTTAAAAATGTTGGAAGGAGTTTTTTGGGTTGTTTGGTGGTCTATTTGGAAGTTCAGGAACCATACCATTTTTGACGTCAATCCTCTTAGGTGCTCGATGATTTTCGATAATATTGTGTCTTATTCCTTCAATTGGTGTCATAGTCGTTGTAATAGGAAATTTTCATGGGATGATTGGCTTAAAAATCCCCATTNAAAGCATAAACATAAGCTCTTTTTTTCTTTGAAAACTTAAAGATATTGATTCTTGTCATACTAAAGTTATATTCTTCTTTCTAAATCCTTAAAAAAAATGAGTTTATAACTATAAAAAGTTTCAAAAATCGAAGGCCCCTAAAAAATGGAGGTCTTGTGCGGTTGATCACCCCGCACATGCTTAAATCCGGCCATGTATTCATGCAAGTTTCCTTGACTTGGTTGATTATTGTATCCGAGAATTCCACAATATAACCGATTCTAAACCAGTCGCATTGTCACTCAGCCATTTAGCAAAAACTCACTTCTCCAAGGTACTTGTTAAACAAACAAACATATGTATGTTCTTCTTTTAGATATTTTCAGAATGCTCTAGTCTTAATAAGTCTTTGCTTGGTTTGTAGAAAAATTCATCGTTTGGTCGTCTATTTTCAGAAACCACACTTGGTGGCACACCCTCTCTAATTGCATTTCATAAAACAACTTCAAGGTCTCGCCACTTGACCCAAGTTCAACGTTAGCGATGCTCTTATACATATGAAAAAGAAAGAGCGAAAGACTTGTGCTTTACTTCTCTAGTTTTGTGGTTACTCAAGCAGGGAGGGTGTCATATTTTTTATGGAATATGAACAAAATACGATAATTTTTCTTCTTTTTCATTGATCTAGTTCGGTTTCCAAATTTCAGTTTTAGTATTTTCCATGATAGCTTTAAAGATTATTTCTACTTTCTTTAGCGATAGAGATAGCGAACACACAATATATTTCTAAGTTTAACGATGAGTTATGACTTCGAACTATAACACGTTGTTTTCAGTTTTTGAGTAGATTGTAGGCTTGCTACCAAAAATATATATACAACTAGTATTTTTAGTTTGCCCTCTTGAAATTTTTTATCTGGCTACCCTTCTTTCAACCGTTCTTTTTTTTACACTCAAGAACATAGATGAGGAAATGTTAAAAACAACTAAACCCGACCAGATATAATAGTTGAAGATAACATCATAGTTGAAAATCTTAGGTGGATTTGGTTCGAGTAATTCGGTTTATCATGTATCCTTCTATAGGTTAGTGGCAACCTCTTTTAAGCCATTTTAGTGAATAATCCGTAGTTTCAGTTCTTTAGTTTTATAATAAACACTAAACTTTTTTTTTTTTTTTTTTNTTTTTTTATAGGGTGCCATTATCCATCCATTTAGAAAGGGCATGTATAATCTAAGCCATAAAAAAATATTCTTTCACTTTCTTATAAATTTTAGACCTACATACGAGCTTATCCGTAACTTTGGGTCTCAACTCTCAAAATACATGAATCTACTAGTTTATTGATCAATGAACATCATGATCATGAGATTAAAAGGTAAGCAGTTAAATCGATGAATAAGAGACACTTGGTAAGTGGTCATGTTCATTGTTCAATCAAAATGGCGTGTTTATTGTGAGTTGAGTTTTACAATTGGTAAAAATTGTGACATGTTGACCGTCAAGCTGTATATGGTGACGTGGTAGTACATGTTGTAACGGCGTCGTTGGAAATTAAGCTTGCCATTTAAAGTTTTTTTTTCAACAATGGCACCTGGGTTCGATTCTTTCAACAATTTTTTTTTTTTTTTTTCGCTTAACATTTAAAGTTAAATTATATATGAAATAACTGCATGAGGGTAACAGATGTTGAGTTGGTATTAGGGATGAACATTTCGACCCGAATTCCAAAACCGAAACGCAACTGTACCGATTACCGATATACGGTACTGTACCGGGACTACGAAATAAGGTGAAAAAAAATAGGGACCACTAATTCGGTACGGGACAAGTACCAAACCGGGAAACCCGAAAAAAACGGAGAAAACCTGATTTTCCGGTACCGGTATCCGAATCCCGTTCGATACGGTACCATTACCACTAATTTATGCTCGGAAAAAAATCGATACGAGATCGGTACAGTACCGGTACTGTGCTCATCCCTAGTTGGTATCATGGTATGATGGAAAAGAATGAGTTTTAGAACAATAGGAGATGTGTTTGATTCTTGCATTCAACTTTTTATTTTTCTCTATTTAGTTTTGGTTATTGCAAAAGATTTGTATTTAAACAATTCTTACGGTTAGAACGGCTTATACTTGTAAGATTTTAGCTTTATAATGTTAAGAGAAAAGTTATTTTACAAACCAGTTTTTTGCTACAAACTGAGGGACAAATCCCCACCATCCATCTAGTTTGATCTAATGGTGGGGATTAACCTAAGATTTAATGCATAAACCTAAGTCCATGTCTTTTTTTTCTTGTCTTTTTGTCTTTTTTATTTTTTCATTTTTTTCCTATTCACGCTATGTTTTTTTCTTTCTTTTTCTTTTTTTTTCTTTCTTTCTTTTGCCTTTTTGTTTTCTATTCACGTTTCTTTGTTTTGTTTTTTTGTCTTTCTTTTTCTTTTGTTTTTTTTTGTCTTCTTTTTTTTTTTTTTTTTTTTTTTTTTTTTTTTTTTTTTTTTTTTTTTTTTTTTTTTTTTTTTTTTTTTTTTTTTTTTTTTTTTTTTTTTTTTTTTTTTTTTTTTTTTTTTTTTTTTTTTTTTTTTTNTTTGTTACACCCCACTAAATGTACACCCAAATCGCCTTAGCCTACCTTGTATGCACCCACCTTTGGTGCATTATTGTGAAAACATTTGTTAAACCCTTAGTTAATTATCCGGTCAATTACATGGTTGCTAAGTTAAGTCATATCCTTGTACATATTGTTTTGGGACGATGAGGAAAGTTATTTTACAAACCAGTTTTTTACTACAAACTGAGGGACAAATCCTCACCATCCATCTAGTTTGATCTAATGGTAGGGATTAACCTAAGATTTAATGCATAAACCTAAGTCCATGTCTTTTTTTCTTGTCTTTTGTCTTTTTTATTTTTTCATTTTTTTTCTTTTTTCATTTTTTTCCTATTCACGCTATGTTTTTTTCTTTCTTTTTGTTTTTTTTCTTTCTTTCTTTTGCCTTTTTTTTTCCTATTCACGTTTTTTTGTTTTGTTTTTTTGTCTTTCTTTTTCTTTTGTTTTTTTTGTCTTCTTTTCATCTATTCACGTTTTTTTTAATTCACACTTTTTTTTTCTTTTTTTCAATAAACATTTTTTTCTTTCTTTTAAAAAAGTTGAATTTTTTTAATTCACGTTTTTTTTTTTCATTTTCTTACGTTTTCGTCCGTTTTCATTCGTTTTCGTCCGTTTCCATACGTTTATACGCGTTTTCGTCCGTTTTCATAAGTTTTTGTCTGTGTTTTTAAGTTTTCGTTCATTTTTAGACGTTTTCATCTGTTTTCAAATGTTTTCGTCCATTTTTATACGCTTTCGTCCGTTTTCATACCTTTTCGTCCATTTTTATAAGTTTTTGTCCGTTTTCATACGTTTTCATCCATTTTATACATTTTTTCTTTTTTTACGTTTTCGTTTGCTTTCGTCTGTTTTATACATTATTGTCCGTTTTCATACGTTTTCGTCCGTTTTCATATGTTTTTGGCAGTTTTTATACGTTTTCAGACATTTTTATTCGTTTTCATACATTTTCGTCCGTTTTCATCCGTTTTGTACGTTTTCGTCTGTTTTCAGACATTTTTGTTTGTTTTCGTCCGTCTTTATACATTTTCGACCGTTTTTATACGTTTTCGTCTGTTTTTGTCTGTTTTCATACGTTCATATACGTTTTCGTCCATTTTCATATGTTTTCTTTGGTTTTTATACATTTTTGTCTCTTTTTAGATGTTTTCATACATTTTCGTCTGTTTTCATACGTTTTCCTCCGTCTTCGTCTGTTTTCTTTCGTTTTCGTTCATTTTTCATACGTTTTCGACCATTTTTAGACGTGTTTTTACGCTTTCCTATGTATTCATTCATTTTCGTCCGTTTTCATACGTTTCTAAATATCACAGTTGATATTCTTAATATCATAAGTGATATTTAGAATATCACAGAATATCACTTGTGATACTAAGAATATCAATTGTGATATTCAGAAGCGTATGAAAACGGACGAAAACATATGAAAACGAACGAAAACGTATGAAGACGGACAAAAACGTTAGAAAGTGAAAGGAACATGAATTAAAAAACGTGAAATCACTTGTGATATTCTGAATATCATTTGTGATTTTCTGAATATCAATTGTGATATTCAGAATATCACGTGTGATTTTCATGTTAAAAAACATTTGTTGAAAATCACTTGTGATATTTAGTGATGTTCAGATATCACTTGTAATATTCAGGATATCACTTGTGATATTCCGGATATCACTTGTGATATTCAGAATACGGACAAAAACATTAGAAAGTGAAAAAAAACATGAATTAAAAAAAACGTGAAATCACTTGTGATTTTCATGTTAAAAAATATTTGTTGAAAATCACTTGTGATATTCAGAATATCACTTGTGATATTCAGAATATCACTTGTGATATTATGAATGAGTGACATCCTGAATATCACAAGTGATATTCTAAATACCACTTGTGATATTCTGAATATCACAAGTATATTCTGTATGATATTCAGAATATCACAAGTGGTATTCAGAATATCACAAGTGGCATTCAGAATATCACAAGTGGCATTCAAAATATCACAAGTGATATTTAGAAACGTACAAAAATGGTCAAAAACAATTAAAAACGAACGAAAACGAATAAAAACAGACGAAAACATAAGAAAACAGACGAATGTGTAGGAGATAAGATGAAAACGTAAAAAAACAGACGAAAACGTATGAAAGCGGATGAAAACGTAAGAAAAAGGACGAAAACGTATGAAAACAGACGCAAACAGATGAAAACGTATGAGGATGTATAAAAACCGACGAAAACGTATAAAAATAGATTGGAAAAAAAAAAGAAAAAGAAAAGAAAACGCACGAATTAAAAAAGAGCGAAAAAAATCGTGAATTAAAGAAAAAAAAGTGAATTAAAAAAAAAAGACAAAAAAGAAAAGGAAAAAAAAGTGAATAAATAAGAAAATTAAAAAGACAAGAAAAAAACATGGACTTAGGTTGCCCTATTAAATCTTAGGTTAATCCCCACCATTAGATCAAACTAGATGGATGGTGGGGATTTGTCCCTTAGTTTGCAACAAAAACTTAGTTTCTAAAATAACTCACCTCATAATGTTAATCAAATACAAGTTTCATATCCAAATTAAGATTTTAAAATTTCATATAAGCTAAAATGCATTATGTACTTTCCTTTAAATTTCAGATTTTTTAAAATAAAGTTTAAAAATCCAATATGAGAATTGTGAATGCATTGAAAGTTGGATTTTAATTACTAACTGATACTTCATCCATCTCAAAATATAAGTCTACTTTGACTTTTTAAAGTCTTTTTTCTGTAACTTTTACTTTAAATATTTTTGTTTGTATTATATAAGATTTGATGCAAAATATATAAATAAATTAAGTTCTAAATATGTTTATATTGTTATAGTTTTTATCAAGTATTATATAATACAAATAAAAATATTTAAGATCAAAGTCGAAGGAAAAAAAACTTCAAAAAGTCAAAATGAACTTATATTTTAAAAGGGAGAGAGCATATGTTTTGTTCAGGATTCAAAAGTTAGTAATACGTAACTTTTATCGAGATGCAAGATATAGTTACTTTCATTTGTAATTGTTAGTTTTATAAATGCATATATATTAATCGTAGAACCAAGCTTTATCAACTTATGCTCGGTGCGAAGCGCGATAGCTAGACTCGCTGATATACATTTGTCGTACGGATGGCGTCGTTTCACAAAAAACAAAACAAAAACGACGTCGCTTGGTAAAAAAAAATTACAAAACATCCCTTTAAACTATGTGGCGAGTAACAATAATTACCCTATATTTTTAGCTATTTACGGTTTTTTTATATAACAAACTTTGTTTATCAAACATCTAGCATTTTCCTTATAAAAAAATATACCGTTGAAAAGGTCTTCAAATTGTAAACAAAATGAGCAAAATATTGTAATACTTTTGACTTATGCATAATTTTATAAAAAATAATAACTTTAATATATGCTTTTTGAAAAGAAAAAAATAGTTTCAAATCATACCCTTAATCTATCTAATAACTTAAAAAACTACCCTTAAATTATCTAAAAATTTATAAAAACTATCTTTGACTTTATTAAAAAAAGAAAAAGAAAAAAAAGAAACTCGCAAATCAAAATCATTGATAAAAAGTTCAAAAGACAAAGTAAAATATAAAAAGGTCTCTAGGCGGATGGTTAAGGTTGAAGACCATAAAGCTTGAGGCCGAAGGTTTTAACTTATGCAGATGCATTTTTTTTTTTTTTTTTTTTTACTTGGAGTATGTAGAAGTAAATGTTAATAAACAAAATAAACGGCGAAGGCTTAACATAAAACAAGTTTTAACAAGATGGTTAAAGTAGATTTCCACTATACTAGAGTTTCTGAGTTTGATTCTCCTGGCTATAGAATATACTTCCTCTGTCTCATATTAAATGTCCATGTTTGACTTTCAGAGTCTTTTTTCTTCTACTTTGACCTTAAATATTTTTGTTTGTATTATATAATACTTGATGAAAGTTATATCTAATGAAAATACATTTAAAACTCAATTGATTCATATATTTTGCATCAATTATTATATAATACACATACAAATATTTAAAGTCAGTTTATAAAAAAAAGACTTTGAAAAGTCCAAGTGGACATTTAATATGGGACGGAGGGAGTATATTTTTATTGGTTAGTACTTACGGCCCATTTGGTTTGTAAGTGCATTTTGAATCGGATTTGGATTCGGTTTAAAACGGAAAAAAATGAAGAGAAAAAAAATATTATTAAAATTTTTATTGTAATAGTTGATATATAATTTATTGGAGAGAAAATAAGGTGATTTGTTTTTTAAAAATTAATTTATGTATAGATTGTGAGAGAGAATATAGATGTCGGGTCCAATTATAGGTTTGGATTTGCCAAAGTCACCTTACTAGCAATGAATCAACCTTTGATTACCGATATACGGTACGGTACTGGGACTACGAAATAAGGTGAAAAAAAATAGGGACCACTAATTCGGTACGGGACAAGTACCAAACCGGGAAACCCGAAAAAAAACGGAGAAAACCTGATTTCCCGGTACCGGTATCCGAATCCCGTTCGATACGGTACCGGTACCACTAATTTAAGCTCAGAAAAAAATCGATACGGGATCGATACAGTACCAGTACCGGTACCCAAATCACCATATGACGCAATAGACATTTTTCAAGACTACTTGTGTCCTCTTAATCCTCCTGTAGAAGAAGACGACGACTGGGACGACTTGTGTAGATCATGATGAGGATCTGAGGATAGCCAGAGTATCTGAACTGATACATAGTATGGTCGAGGAAATAAGGAGTAATCTACTTGCGCGACAGGTCTCCTCCCATTAGCCAAGCGATTTTTGCACTTCAATCATGTATCTTTGATTTAGTTTAGCCTTGCTATGGGAACCTGGATTTTTGTATTTGTGTTCCAGTAGTTGTAGTTCTGCTTTTTCTGTTAATCTGTTTTGAAAGTATGATGTTCTTGTTGCGACTGAAACTTCATGTATTGAAATCACTCAATTGATTTGGTAATTTGTATTCTTCTTCTTTTTTTGTTAGTGAATACGACTAAATAGTTTGGTAATAGCTTCTAGTCTTGTGTAGATATCATCATGTTTTGTTACCATGGTTCTGCTCAACTACAAACTGTTGGTTTAATTTCTTAATCTTCATAATGTTCCCGTCTTACGTTTTTTCTGATTTCCACCCTATTTTTCTGGATCAAGAGATCCCAGGAAACATAACTTATGGTAGATAATGGGTTAAAATGGGTAATTTATAAGTAAGTATTGAAACGGGTCGTACCAGAGTTGATTGACCCATCAAAACATCTGCACTCATATTTATACCAACTCTGCTAAATACTAGGAAAGTCTTTACAAGGTTTGTGCTAATACATTTGATGACGTAATCAGTCAAAAATAGGTATTCGCTTGCATTTCCGTTCTTAATAAAGCTAACATTGAGTAAATCTCATAACTATGTGATTTTGATCTATCACTAGCAACAAAAGCATGAAGTTCTTTTCCTATTTGAACCCAACTACACCCTGGATTTTTCTTAATCCTTTTTTCTTTCATGAAACCTCTCAAATTCGATACTTCATCCCATTTCATTAGCTGCGTATGTATTCGAGAGAGCCACATAGCTGTCCGAATTATTTTGTTCCACACCAAGCCCTCAACCACTAAACCAAAGCTAGTTATATTTTATTATCTATCTCATTGTCGTTTTTGGTTTTCTTTATAGTAGTTGTAGTTAACATGTTAAAGCTGTGCGCTACTGCTGCTTGTATATGTCAATCAGTTAAGAAAATATGATCTTGTTGGGAATGGATTTTCTTGTAGTGAAATCAATCAATTTATCTGGTGCTTTCAAATGGTTTGATTAGAGCTTCGAGTATTCTATAGGTATCATTATGTGTCGTTTTGTTATAGGTTTGTTGTTAATTTTTTTTAGTCTTTGCTATGCTCCTGTTTTATGTTTTCTGCGTAAGGATGACAAGCCCAAAAACCAACTTTTGTGTAGATTTGCACCTTGTTCTTCTATATCAAGATATAGTACTTGCCTACCTCCTTATTCTTCTTCTTCAATTCACTTTATAGACTGCCTGATTGAAACATGGCTTATGGTTGAAAAATGGGTGGGTTGGATGACGGGTAACTTATAAGTTAGCATTGAAACGGGATCATAACCACAGTGAATTGATCCATCGTTGTGCTCTTATTTATAGGTTGGTTACAAAAAATATATCTTTATCTGATTATAGCATAAAGGTTTTGTGATACAACAATTTAGCTGGAGGTTATAAGATTCTAATACATTCAGAGGATTATATATACATTCAGAGGGTGAATATATAACATTATAACCCATTTGACTTGTTTCTCAGTTGAACGTTTTAATACCCATTTGATCTGTCAAGGGTAAAAAAATGTTGCATAAATATACACATTTTGATCTGTCAAAATGGGAAGTATAAGGAATCTGTGACGATGCATCCCTTTGTTGAAATCGCAGTTCAAAGTAAAACAATTAAAACTTAATGTTGTTATTTCACAATATAGTTTTTGTAACCAACCTACAAATATGAGTGCAAATGTTTTGATGGGTCAATCCACTCTGGTACGACCTATTTCAATACTTACTTATAAATTACCCATTTTAACCCATTATCTACCATAAGTTTTGTTACCTGGGATCTCTTGATTTAGAAAACTAGGGTGGAAATCGGCAGAAAACATAAGACTGGAGCGATATGAAGATTAAGAAAATGAACCAATAGTTTGTAGTTAAGCAGAAGTGCAGAACCATCATGACAAAACGAGACATGATGATATTTACAAAAAAGAAGCATCCAATCAAACTAAAACACCGACACAAATAAACGAAAACAATTCAAGCCCAGCAAACCTACAACTTCTTTCAGGCATGACATACTCATGATTAGTAGGCCCGGCTAATGGGAGGAGAGCTTGTGCACAAGTTGCTGACTCTTTAATTCATCTCAAATCCACATATATCAACGAATAGCTAATCATATACGTATATATAGCAATGCACAACCATGGATGGCAATTATGGTCAGTCGCACTCCTAGCTCGAAACCATGCCTTTGAGCCTTAAGTCATGACCATGGGGTTACATTGCCTTATTCAGAATTTGAGTCATACAAAATAACAAACTTGTTATCAATATATATTAAATCCCATCAGATACTATGTCGTTTTACTTAATGGGTTTCCCGCCAAAATTACCAGGCTACTAAGGCCCAGTTACTTAGCCTGTTTCTTTGATCCAGATCCATCCATTTATGCGATAATAACACTCCGGTCTCCTGAACCTTCCACAATCATCTTCTTTTCCACTCATCCGCATATCCAAAGCTTCGACACCCTAACCATCTCAGCTCCATCTTAAAAACCCCATGTCGATATTGCATCGGTGGTCATAGGTATGTACTCATATCAGTGTTTTGCTGTGGCGTTTTTTATTTTTGTTGTAAACAAGGTTAGGGTTTAAACATTATTGTTGTGTTTCTGAAGGTTTATGTTGTTAAAAGATTTATATTTTTATTCGTTTGTTTTTCTTTGAATTGCAGTGTTCAATTCAATTATAGGCGGCTTTCTTTCTAATTTCATTAAGGTATGTGAAATTAGGTAAGCTAGGAAATTTTTATATGATGGGAAGGTAATTTTTTTTCTTACAATTTATATTTCTAATTTCTCTTGCTACTTTTTATTTTTTGTAGGTACTCTCAATTCTTCAAAAATGCATAGAAAGGTGCGTTTTTTTTTTTTTTTTTTTTTTTTTTTTTTTTTTTTTTTTTTTTTTTTTTTTTTTTTTTTTTTTTTAAACGAGTGTTGCCCCAGCCTGTTTTTGTTGTCCATTTAATTTATTTCGTTGGTTATTGGTTTATTGTTACTCTTTTATATAAAGAGTTTTAATTTAGGTCATTCGGTTTTTTTTCTGGTTTATTGGTTTTTTTTTATAAGTTTTACATGATGGCTGTATCGGAAACTAATGATTTTTTGATGTCGAAATTAAAAATGTAAATGCTTTTAACTACTTGCAGCGAACAGATACCTATGAAATTGTAAAGGATCTTCTTGGTGATGGAATATTCGTAGCCGATGGCCGGATGGAAACAAGTGGCGAGAACGAAGGAAGGTCTCTAGCTACGAGTTTTCAAGTAAAGTCTTAAAAAGGAAGTTGGTTCCTAAGTCTGTTTGTGAAAATGAAGTTGGTGGGGGTGCGTCTCAGGTTAGCAAGGATGTGTTCTCACATGAGAATTGTGGTTTGGTTTGTTGTGGGACTGTGAATGTGAATGAATATGGTACGTGTTTGAGTAAGCAGATTAATGCCCGAAACCCAGGATTAGAAAACAACGAGGGCTGAATTTTGTTTGCAAGGGAGGAGAAGGACCAAGTGACTGCGATGCCAAAGAAACCGAAACGCGGTTAGCACCATAACCGGACGTTCACCTGCTTTTGAAATACAGGTGATATAATAGTTTAAACATAAAGATATGTGTACTGTATAATGTAGGATAACTCTAACGTCCACCTTTTAGGCTGTAAATTCGCATGTTTCTACCAAAAATTAAAGAAATGAAAATTAGTTTTTATCTTTTTTCGTTGCAGTGGAAGACGAAGAGAATGAGGAGGTTGAAGTGGAATCGGCAAAAGATGAGACTAAGATCCAAGTAGATGCTGAGTTAACATAGAACGGCACAAGTGAGAAAGGTTGACCATGTCCCACAAGTAAGTATGATAAATTCTGATTGGTTTCCCTAACCTTCTAACTAATATACAAGAGGAGAGTTAAAATAGGGAATCATTCTTAGAACACTATAAGACCGCATGAGTTATCAAACCACGAGAATGGTCATATACGGAACTATGTTTTTCTTATCTTTCATTCGGTGGTTTACTTCCTTAGCTAGATGCATCTGTTTGGTATCATGTTGTACTTCAGATCCTTTGGTTTATTAAAATTTTTGTTTGATTTTCGATTATTTAACTTCTGACAATTGTTTGCAAGTGGAGCAGAAGAACCAAGTGGCGTCAATGCCAAAAAGCCCGAAATGCGGTTAGCACCATAATCGGACCTTCACCAGCTTTTGAAATACCATGTATGCAGCTGTTATAATGGTTGTACAGTTAACGTAATGGCATGTAATGTATGTAGGATGACTCTATCGTCCACCTCTTAGGCTTTGGATCAAACACGACAACATGTTTCTCACATTCCAAATGGCACAACATATTCCTCGCAGTTCAGCTCTCAATGATTGTGGTTCCACTGATATGAGCAGGTAACTTTTCCTTAGGTGTATATTCAATTTTGATTGTGTATAGATATTTGTTATTTATTCGTTCCACTGATATAAGCAGGTCAATAATAGTGCAGAAATTACCTCTGTTATTATGATAAATGATGAGTTGGTTAATGAGCTTCCGGATGAGCACGAGAAAAGCAACTCATAACCAAGGTGCACAGAAAAAGTTCACAGAAGGGAACTTTCTTACAGTAATCAATAGACGAATAAATGAAGTTGGCTACAAAACTACATGTGGTAAGTAACCTTTCCGACCGTACTTGCATCTTGAATTTCTTTGTACAAAACCACATGTGGTAAGCCATTTTTTCCCAAAGTCTAACAGATTCCCATGACTCTAGCGTATGAATCCTTTTATATTAACTTTTGTTGTTTTTTCTTCTATATATTATTGCACTCCTTTTAAAATGATCAAATTATTTTTTCATTTTTTATTTTTCTGTGTGATGCACTTTATTGCAGATGCCGTGTTGAAGCTGCGTTTAGAGAGGAAGAACTGCCGCCTGTACAAAAGGTGAAAAAGGGCGCTGGCTTATGCGTAAGGTACTAGAACATGGAAAAGACACAAGCCGAGTAACCAATTCAAGAGAATCAGATACGTATTACTAGGTGGCCCTGGATGCGTAACTATATCACAGATGTCATCACTTTCATCGAGTTAATTTCAGAATGTCATGATCTCAGCATATTAAACCAAACGCCTTCACTAATATCACAGATAAAAGAAAGAGGCAATGACTTCTGAAGTTCTGATAAATATATCAAAGGTTATATTTTTTTTCATCTCCTTTGTACTTTTAGTTCAATAACCACATTTTTTTTTCTGTCAACGCTTTCAGTTGTGGTTGCATTTTCCTGGTAGACATCAACAGCCATCACAGTGAACAACGAGAAGCTGTTGAACGATGACTTCAACGTTGAAATCGGATAACAGAGGGCAACTAGGTAAAATACGTTGTAGCTTTATTTTTTCTTCCAAGTATTTTTTTTTCTTGGGCTACGATGAGCATATATGTTTTCTGCCTTATTGGCAAGTCTTTTGCAGTAATGAAATACTTTGTAGCCCGCCTCAATGTGGCGGCCTTAATGTTTTAGTTTGGTTATATAGTCAATCATTTCTATATGACAAAAGGTGTTATCAGCTTTAAAGTTGAAAAACAACCCATGTTTGACTTCAAAAGTCAAATTGTATATTCATTAGATACACGTCGACTATTCATGTAACCATTAATTCGTTTAAAAATACCCTTGATGAAAACATCAGAAACCAAATACAATGACAAAAAACCCCGCCAGGCCGCAACGCGGCCAGCCGATGCCGTGCTTGTTGGTAATATAAAAGGTCATTTATAACTTAACAATGATAACACATCAATCAATGATGCTAGGGCTATGCATGGCTCTCGAACCGATCAAAACCGAACGTGGCCTAAACCCCGGACCTTGGACCATATCGATTAGGTCTCGATCAGTTGTGTTTTGGACCGGTTCTAACCAGTCTATTAGCACATTGTGCTGTATCAATGTCTCTTTCAACTTAACCTGCAATGAATAAATAATAAATTTGAGGACTAGTGTTAAAATGATAGTTAGCCCAATATGGTTCAAGCAGTGGTCCAAAACTGACATACTTAATAAGGCCTTGAGTTAATATAAGTATTGACAAACTTATTACACCGTTTAGACCGCTTAACAAACTTTAATGTATGTTAAGGAGCGCAAGTTTAAATTCACTTGATAATAAGAGAACAGTCTATTATATATCTACACTTGACATAAAAATATAGTAACCTAATGTATTAATTACTATTTTCTTCGAAAAACATTTTTTTTACAATTTACATCATATGCCTTTACACATAATATCTCATACACGTCTTTAACGAGACTTGAACCCATAGCTTTTTAATTACTGATTAACTCGCATTGGCTAGGCCAAAGACATTTGGTCTAAATTATTCTTTACGTAATGACGCTGGATGATCAAGTTGGTAATTAAAACCTTGAGTATTTTCACTAAAATTGTGACAACTTATGGTCAAAATTCATTTTGTTTATTATTTTTTAGGGCACATCAGTCTTCTCTTTTCTAAGAAATTAAGTTATATCTTGTCTAAGTTTGTGTGACGATGCAATAGATGTAAGATAATCAAGTTTTAGATTGATTATACACAGTTTAAAGTCTTGGTTAGATTGTCTCTAATATCTAACTAGTTATAATACCCGCGCACGCGCGGGTTTTTTAAAAAAAAAAAGTTAAATGATATATTTTTATTTATTAAAAAACAAATAATTTAATTTTTATTTTGTTTGATTTATGATTTTTAATTGTAGTTTTTTATGATTAAAGATAATCATTTAAATCTTATCTATATTTTTTGTATTTATCTTCTACTTGTATAATATATCAACAAAACGAATTTAAAAATTATAAATTAAATAATAATTAACATATGACCTAATAAGGAAATATTCTTTTTTTTTTTCAAAATGACAAAGTACCCACTAGGGGTTTTGTTTTATTATATAAGAGATATCACTTTTCTTTTTTTGGGCTGCAAGCATTAAGTAATTGTATTATTTGGTTGTCTCATGCTTATTCATTTTTAATATTTAATAATGTATTAATTATAGGATAATGGACATAAAATATATTTAACTTAACATTTATTCTTCAAGTATGTATCGAACTGTTTTATTTCTATTACGAGACATTTTGACTCGCGCGACGTCCGGATTTTGTTTTTGTTTTGATAAAATTGAAATTTTGCTTATGTATAAAACTCAACTTTTTATTTGTTATTATAATTTATAAACAGCTTTGAGTCAAAATTATGTACTTTTTCTTTTCTATTCATTACTTAAGGTGATATTTTTAATATGCTGTATTTTTTAGCAAACTCATTTTACTTATCTGTTCAAAAAAAAAAAAAAAAAAAAAAAAAAAAAAAAAATCCGGATGTACTAACACTTACAGTTACAAAAGGGCGTAAATATTGGTTTCTCACTAAATTATTTTTTGCGAGTTAAAAGATAAAGTAATACTAATAATGCCTAAAACTTTGAAAGCCCGTAAAATGATAAAAGTGACGTACTTATTAAACCATCAACACTGTCGTGAATAGTGCCCATATGTGCTGGCTCTTCTCAATCTAAACGTTTTTCATGATTTGTATTTATCTTTGTTTGTAAAAACCTTCTTGTAATACATGAAGCTCTCTTCTCTGATTATTTTCTTTTGTTGAACAATGTACA
>LBNU01036388.1:16505-43961 GCA_014162995.1 Artemisia annua | reverse complement strand
ATTCGTTCCGAAAAAGCATATAGATCCGCCGAAGTGCCCAGAGGAGAGAAGATCGACACTTACAGAAAAGATTCCCACTACAATTCCTACAATAACCGAAGTGACCAAAACAACCAACGACCTCCCTTCAGAGGAAATCGTCGACGAGATAACCATCGGGAAGAGTATAGGCCTCGTCGGAATGATCACTTTGCACCATATGCCCCCACAAGGAATGATAATCGAACGGAATACAGGACAGATCATCGTCGTAATGATACATACCGGAGAGATACCCGACCGATAGATTTGAACGCACTCACCAAGGCCCCTAAAGAAATATTGGCAACTGAACACCAACTTAGACTCCCGGCACCACCCCCATTAAGAGGACGTCCATCAAGAGAGAATATGGACAAATACTGTGACTACCACGGGGAGAAAGGCCACCTTACAAATGACTGTCACAATTTGAAAGAACAACTGAAGAAAGCCATGGAAACAGGAAAGCTTGACCACCTGATCAAAGATGTCCGGCAAAGAGACAGAACGCAGACACGAGGTAATAACCAAGCCAACCAAGGGCGAATTATCAATATGGTTCGACGTCAGGAGGAGAAGCGAAAACGCAAAGTCATAGACCAAGAAGAAGAGTGGATGAATGCCCCCATAAGTTTCCCCCCGATTCTCCCCGGAGATATATCCGACGAGCCACTCATTGTTGAAGCAGAAATAGAAGGATACACCGTCCGAAGGGTATACGTTGACCAGGGCGCTTCGGTAGAAGTAATGTACGAACACTGTTTTCTAAACCTTGACTCTTCTATTCGATCTCGGTTAACCAAAACAAACACCCCTCTCATTGGATTTGCCGGAGAAGCCATCAAACCATTGGGAAAGATCGAGTTGGAGGTATGTTTCGGAAGCGAAGGGTTGTATCGCCGGACCACCATGAAGTTTGCAGTAATTAGATCACCCTCCCCCTATAATGTAATACTGGGGCGATCCGGAATCAAAAGGCTTAGGGCCATTCCCTCGACTATACATTCCATGATGAAGTTCCCTACACCGAGAGGAATAGCCACTTTGGTCACCCGGTCAATTATCATTTCAGAATGTAGGAAGTTGGAAGAAAAGTTCTTGCTGGAAAAAGAAACGGAAGCTAACATTTATCCGGAGGAAGAAATCAAGAATGAAGTTGTAGGAACTGAAGAAATCTTGGTCCATCCAGCATACCCAGACCAATTGGTGACTATAGGAAAAAATTTCTCCCGGGAGGGAAGAAGGCAGCTGGTGACGTTACTCAAAAATAGCCAAGACGTTTTCGCATGGGAACCGTCGGATATGACAGGCGTGCCCCGATGGATCGCCGAGCATAGACTCAATGTAAACATCCATGACAAACCTGTTGCTCAGAAAAAGAGATTCTTCTCTGAAGAGAAAAATCAAGCCATAAACAGAGACGTCGAAGAATGGCTAAAAGCTGGAATCATTAGGCCAGTCCGGTACCCAACCTGGCTCTCAAACCCAGTACTCGTGAAAAAGCCGGACGGAAGTTGGAGAATGTGTATCGACTTCAAGAACCTTAATTCATCTTGTTTAAAAGATTATTATCCACTACCTGAAATTGATTGGAAAATTGAATCAGTTATGGGATTCCGTTACAAATGTTTCCTCGATGCCTACAAAGGGTATCACCAAGTCCAAATGGCCAAAGAAGACGAAGAGAAGATATTACAAATTGGCATCACCGAGTTTTATTTACCATCTTTTAGTCCATGCCAATTGAGACTAAGATCAACCACCCGTAGATCGGAACCCAACTAAGATACCCATGGATTGCTCAACATACGATGTTCAACTAGTCAAATAAAAATGCCCATGTCTGTTAGAAATCAAGTTTCATTACTCGATAAGAATACATACAACCACATACTCGTAAAGGAAGCCCTTGGAGTTGGTCTAACAATATCGATTATAACCACATACTGTGAAGCTCAAGTGCTCAACAAAACCGGATTTACTGAAGATGATCTAGCACATGAATATGCCACATGTGACGTGTAGTCTATAAAATTTCAAATAAGTCTATGTCATTCGTCATATTAAAGTATATGTAAATTATTGTACTCCATATTTGTTTTCAATAATGACATACACTTCGATGGTTCAAGTTCCTTCTTCCATTTTGTTGATATGAAAGTTCCAAGTTTTAGCAAATTTTACGACTCGTTTCTCAAGTTAAATATTTGTGTGCTTAGTATCGGCGTCTAAAATTTTACTATAAAAGAAAGGATATCAAGGTTGTTTGTACTATTACGACTCGTTTCTCAAATTCATCTATTTCTGTAAATCATCATATGCGTTTTTCAATACTTTCTTTTAAAATAGTAGACACCAATTAATTGAAATTTGTCATCAACTTCTCATAATGGCAACCAAAAACGTTTCTTTTTAAAGTTTGATCAAAGAATTTTAGGCATTGTCGAAGTTCTATAAATGTAAGTAATCTTTTACGTAAATCATAAAAGAAAGAAAGAAAAAAAAATAACAATCATACAAATTACCCATAGTGCCATTAGTACAGTCATAATGTATATTGTGACCGTTCTTATGCCTAATGAGCAACATGATATTTATGTCAATTTGAATGGCAAATAAACACCTCTCTATAAAACGTAACAAACTTTCTCTTTATTGACCTATGTGGGACTAAAGCCAATTCTTTACTCATAAAAGTATCAAAAGGACATACTCTTATAAATGTTAACAGCCAAATTTGAAGAATCGAGAGTTCAATGATTACGTCATTAAAAGGTGTATTGATCACTGTATATTAACAACCTCGTCTCTTTCTTGAGTTGTGGTGTATGCGAGTCTGATATGCTTCACGGAACTATAATCAAAACGGGTATCTGTCTTCAATGAGTTTACACTACCATACAAATTCGCATCAAATGAAGTGTTTTCGACTACATAAATTGGCATCACCAAGTCTTATTTTACCTATGTTTTAGTCCATGCCAATTGAAACTATTGAATTCCCTCTTAGTTACCCGTAGGTTGCTCAACATATATACGATGTTCTACTAGTCCATTGAATTTAAGCATGTCTGCTACAAATCAAGCTTTATTCTTAGACGAGAAAATATAAAATATTTGATGCTCACTATCTATAATTTTGTTAGAGCAAATTATTTTCTTGACTCAATATCGACTGATGAATGAGCAGATTTTGTTGTCCACTATTTTGGTCTAAACTCCACAATAGGGATCGTCAAGCCTCTAAACTTACTTGCTGAAATGGATATCAGTGACGTCCGATCCTTTTGTCCATCTTTAGAAAACCATTTGCATATATGTATATGTGATGCCCAAAGCAAACACACATATTTGAGCACTCGGTGCAAGGTGTTATAGCTCCACCGTCATAGCTCCTTAAGAAATAAAAAAAGTTAGCAAAGTATACAAACTGCCCAAACTATAGATGGAATCCAGTCAAAGTAACTGCACCCGTTCTACAGCTTGCGAATCAAAATAATATATGTTGGTCTCTATAATATGGACTTAGGAACTACGATTGTTTGAGTAATAATATAGCTTTTGACTTCATATGTCTATCTAAAGCAAACATTAAAAAATATAGTTTAACGTTCGATGAACAAGGGTGAAAATTGAACAAGGCACGTAGCTTTTGATTTCATACGTTGACAACTTAATAGGCATTTGCCGACCAGGGGGTTTTAGTGGCTTTTTTACTTTTATAAAAGGTTTTATATCAAATATTTTAACTGCCAAGTTTGTTTCACAAAGATATCAATGAACACCTAATTAATTACGGATGCTATTGGGCTAATAGTGGAGGCCGAGCACCCTCTAGCCTCCCTATTGGCCTCATTACTTGTGAGATTAAACTCAATATTTTTATCTATACTACATATAAAGGAAAAAGAGTCAAAAGTGAAAAGTGAAAAGTCAATAATGTTGAAATGTTGAAATGTTGAAATCTTATTAAAGGAAATTATGAATGTAATTAATATTATTATTAAAACACCCCATTACTTAAAAGTACAATGATTTATTCACATAGTACAACCAAATTAAATACAACCAATTAAAACACAAACCGGGTTGACCCGGGACGCTTCAAACCCGACGGGTTGAGCCGGTTTAATTTGACCCATTTTCGACCCAACCTAGAAAGTTGACCCGATTTAAATCGACCTATTTTTCAACCGGAACGGTTCAACCGGTTGAACCACCCGGGTCGAACCGGGTTTCAAAACATTATCCATTACTTAAAAGTACAATAATTTATTCACATTGTACAGCCAATTAAAAACATATCTATCAAATTAAATACAATCAATTAAAAACAAAACCGGGTTGACCCGAGACACTTCAAACCCGGACGGGTTGAACCAGTTTAATTTGAACCGTTTTCGACCCAACCTAGCAAGTTGACCCGGTTTAAATCGATCCATTTTTTGCCTGGAACAGTTCAATCGGTTGAACCACCCGGGTTGAACCAGGTTTCAAAACATTATGTTAAATTTCCAAATCTTCAAACTTTTATTGTTTTTCGTTTATAACCTATAAACTTTTTTTTATCAATAAACTATGTGTCGCTATAAAATCCCGTTGCTATGCACGGGTACTCGTCTAGTTAGCTATAATTGTCAAAATATGATACTCCCTCAGTCCCAAATTAATAGTCCCTCCTTCCTTTTTGGATTGTCCCAAAATTATTATCACATTCCAAATATAGTTGTGAACAATGTAGCAAGTTTACCGTATTGCACCTAATGATATTAAAAATTACAAACATCATTGAAAGATTTAATTAATTGCATAAGGGTAAAGCTGTCATTTTGCAAAAAAGTAAGAGAGAGAATGCTGTAATAATTGTATTTTCTTAGACAATGTGTTTTTTTTTCAGTGGATAGAAGGTAGAGATTGTGGTGGTTTGAACGTGACGGTGGGTGAAAATACTAGACATAGGAGATGATGGTGAACAAGTGAATGAAGAACTTGTTAGATCGTTCGTAGATTATGTAACTTCTAGAATAATTAAGGGAAACAAAACCATTTGCTTGTGAATGAAAGTTAATTTTTTTTCATTATTTGTATAATACATCATATCCTTGTGATGCTTAAACCAACTAATTTTATATAAAAGTATCAATAAGAAAAATAAATTATTCTAAACGACCACAAACAGTAAACGTTTTTAAAACGTACATAACAAAAAGTTAACAAAGCATGCAAATTATCCCTTACCAATAGAAGAGGTGATAAAGTTATTAGCACATCACTCATATTGGACAGGAACAACATAGTACTTATATCAACATGGTTTCCGCATCGACACCTCATTATATAAGCACATAAATTTTCTTCTCAACTACCTATGTGGGATTAAACAAAACTCTTCTATCAAAAGAAAAAAACCACCCGTAGATTGGAATCAAAGTACGATACCTGTGGAATACATATAACCATATACTCGTAAAGGAAGCCCTTGGAGTTGGTCTAAAATTAAAAGCTTCCATGCCCAATTGTATAGTAATAGTAGTTTGTACTTTGTTGATTTTTGTTATATGAATTTATTAACAAGTAATTTTCTATGTAAAANACTTTTCTTTTAAAAGTTTGATCAAAGAATTTTAGGCATTGTCCAAGTTCTATTCTAATATTCTTAAATGTAAGTAATCTTTTACGTAAATCATAAAAGAAAGAAAGAAAAAAAAATATAACAATCATACAAATTACCCATAGTGCCATTAGTACAGTCATAATGTATATTGTGACCTGTTCTAATGCCTAATGAGCAACATGATATTTATGTCAATTTGAATGGCAAATAAACACCTCTCTATAAAAGGTAAAAAACTCTCTCTTTATTGACCTATGTGGGACTAAAGCCAATTCTTTACTTATAAAAGTATCAAAAGGACATACTCTTATAAATGTTAACAGCCAAATATGAAGAATCGAGAGTTCAATGATTATGTCATTAAAAGGTGTATTGATCACTGTATATTAACAACCTCGTCTCTTTCTTGAGTTGTGGTGTATGCGAGTCTGATATGATTCACGGAACTATAACCAAAACGGGTATCTGTCCTCAATCAGTTTACACTACCATACAAATTCACATCAAATGAAGTGTTTTCGACTACATAAATTGGCATCACCAAGTCTTATTTTACCTATGTTTTAGTCCATGCCAATTGAAACCATTGAATTCCCTCTTAGTTACCCGTAGGTTGCTCAACATATATAGGATGTTCTACTAGTCCATTGAATTTAAGCATGTCTGCTACAAATCAAGCTTTATTCTTAGACAAGAAAATATAAAATATTTGATGCTCACTATCTATAATTTTGTTAGAGCAAATTATTTTCTTGACTCAATATCGAGTGATGAATGAGCAGATTTTGTTGTCCACTATTTTGGTCTAAACTCCACAATAGGGATCGTCGAGCCTCTAAACTTACTTGCTCAAATGGATATCAGTGACGTCTGATCCTTTTGTCCATCTTTATGAAACCATTTCCATATATGTATATATGATGCCCAAAACAAACACACATATTAGAGCGCTCGGTGCAAGGTGTTATAGCTCCACCGTCATAGCTCCTTAAGAAATAAAAAAGGTTAGCAAAGTATACAAACTGCCCAAACTATAGAAGGAATCCAGTCAAAGTAACTACACCCGTTCTACAGCATGAGAAACATAATACATAATATTGAAATTGTGTGATCTCTATGTATCTCATTATAAGGTAACAAATTAACTTTTCGGTGATCGATGTGGACAGGGGCGGAGCTAGGCCTGATTTAATGTTAAGGGGGGCCTTACTTATTTCATGAACATCGCATTAAAAAACAAATAACGATGTCTTATAACATGAATGATCAATGATCAATGAAAGTCATTTTTCAATAGAAGACGCGTAGTCGAGAAGATTCCGTCTAAGTTATTACGTTAGTCATTTTAATTACTCAAGATTGAAGGTTGTTTCCAAGCTTGCGAATCAAAATAATATATGTCGGTCTCTATAATATGGACTTAGGAACTAGGATTGTTTGAGTAATAATATAGCTTTTGACTTCATATGTCTATCTAAAGCAACCATTAAAAAGTATAGTTTAACATTCGATGAACAAGGGTGAAAATTGAACAGGGCACGTAGCTTTTGATTTCATACGTTGACAACTAATAGGCAATTGCCGACCAGGGGGTTTTAGTGGCTTTTTTACTTTTATAAAAGGTTTTATATCAAATATTTTAACTGCCAAGTTTGTTTCACAAAGATATCAATGAACACCTAATTATTTACGGATGCTATTGGGCTAATAGTGGAGGCCGAGCACCCTCTAGCCTCCCTATTGGCTCCGTCATTAAATGTGGGATTAAACTCAATATTTTTATTAGCTATAATTGTCAAAATATGATACTCCCTCTGACCCAAATTAATAGTCCCTCTTTACTGTATGGATTGTCCCAAAATTATTATCACATTCCAAATATAGTTGTGAACAATGTAGCAAGTTTATCATATTCCACGTAATGATATTAAAAATTACAAACATCATTGAAAGATTTAATTAATTGCATAAGGGTAAAGCTGTCATTTTGTAAAAAAGTAAGAAAGAGAATGTTGTAATGATTGTATTTTCTTAAACTATGTGTTTTTTGTTGGTGGATAGAAGGTGGAGATTGTGGTGGTTTAAACGTGACAATGGGTGAAAATACTAGACATTGTACTAGACATAGGAGATGATGCTGAACAAGTGAATGAAGAACTTGTTCGATCATTCGTAGATTATGTAACTTCTAGAATAATTAAGGGAAACAAAAACATTTGCTTGTGAATGAAAGTTAATTTTTTTCATTATTTGTATAATACATCATATCCTTGTGATGCTTAAACCAACTAATTTTTATATAAAAGTATCAATAAGAAAAATAAATTATTCTAAACGACCACGAACAGTAAACGTTTTTAAAACGTACATAACAAAAAGTTAACAAAGCATGCAAATTATGCCTTACCAATAGAAGAGGTGATAAAGTTATTAGCACATCACTCATATTGGACAGGAACAACATAGTACTTATATCAACATGGTTTCCACATCGACACCTCATTATATAAGCACATAAATTTTCTTCTCAACTACCTATGTGGGATTAAACAAAACTCTTCTATCAAAAGAAAAAAACCACCCGTAGATTGGAATCAAAGTACGATACCTGTGGAATACATATAACCATATACTCGTAAAGGAAGCCCTTGGAGTTGGTCTAAAATTAAAAGCTTCCATGCCCAATTGTATAGTAATAGTAGTTTGTACTTTGTGATTTTTGTTATATGAATGTATTAACAAGTAATTTTCTATGTAAAAAAAAAGAAAAAAAAGGTGCATGTTCCAAATGACCATAAACATGAGATATTTTCTAGAATGAAAAATTAAAAGACGCAAATATTAAAATGTTAACAAAGCATATAAATTATCCTTTCCAGTCATAACTAATGGTAAATTGGTAATTCATGTGACAGTATACCATGTGTTTTCAAGTAGCATGATGTGTTTTATTTAGTTTTAGTTTTAGTTTTAGTTTAGTAATGTATGAATAGGCCAGTCATGTAGTGTTGTATTCTTACTTTATCGCTTGGGTCCTTTCCTCCACTTAATTTTCTTGTTTAACTGGAGTGGGATGACTTTCTTTTGTATTTTTTTCCGTTTTTGCATGTTCTATAATATGTTGCCTTTCTAAAAAAAAATTGGTAAATTGGTAATGTAATTACAATCATCACGATTTGTATCAACTTGTTATACAAATCTGCATGTCATTATATAAGCAAACAAATTTTCTTCTCGACGACCTATATATGTGGGATATAACCAACTCTTCTATCAAAAAGACATGCAAATTATGCTCTTAACCTTAATTTGTTATGAAGCTGAAAAGAACCAAATATATATATATGCTAATTCAATAGTCCTATTATTACAACCGTTAAGATGTATGAAACACAGTTATATCAAAAATCTTCTAAGGAATCTTTGTTCTCATATGAGAAAGGTGTGTTGTTTAAGCCACCAACATTACTAAAGGAGAATACAAGAAACATAATAACGTTAAGATTCAGGTATATACCATCGGCATTACACTCATTTTCCGCCATTCTTTCTTCAATTGTTGTCTATAGGATTTTAACCTAAATTGTATGAGCATCTGTTTTCAATCAGTGCACGTTATATACACAAACTGGCATCACCAAAGACATTTTTGACTACACAAATTGGCATAACCAAGGGCATTTTTCAACGGGCTAATTCCTGTAGGAAAATACTAATGGATTAGCGGCCGACATGCTAAAATACTTAATCTAAAATGTTGGTGATCACCAGCTATAGCGCGCGCACATGAACTTACACGAGTTTCTTGACTAACAAAGTCAAACTCAGCCTAAATGAGACACTTTCTTTGATCAATTATGTTTCACTTAATAAAGAACCATGCTATGGATGTTACTATCATGACAGACTATCCAACTTGTATATAAAAATTGCAAATTTCATGTTGTAACTTTCAGTTATATGTTAGCAAATATCTTCAACAAAAAGTACTAATCAGACAAAATTTGCAATTTTCTCAAAAGGATTTCATCAACAAACAAGGCCTATAGCTATCGTTATCTGAGTCTATTTCAATATACTTTGATGATAAAATTACTTAAATGAAAGTATTTACGTATGTAAAAGCCAAAAGAAAAGTGTTCTGGATAGTAAAAAGAAAGGATATAATAGGTTGTTTTACAACTTGTTTTAGCAAATTTTACGACTTGTTTCTCAAATTAAATATTTGCTTAATATCGATGTCTAAAATTTTACTATAAAAGAAAGGATATCATAGGTTGTTTGTACTATTACGACTCGTTTCTCAAATTCACCTATTTCTGTAAATCATTATATGTGTTTTTCAATACTTTATTTCAAAATAGTACACACCAATTAATAGAAATTTGTCATCAACTTCTCATAATGGCAACCAAAAACGTTTCTTTTAAAAGTTTGGTCAAAGAATTTTAGGCATTGTCCAAATTCTATTTTAATATACTTAAATGTAAGTAATCTTTACGTAAATCATAAAAGAAAAAGAAAAAGAAAAAAGAAAAGAAAAAAAAAAAATAACAATCATACAAATTACCCATAGTACCATTCATAGTCATCATATGTATTGTGACCTGACCTAATAACCCTATGAGCAACATGATATTTATGTCAATTTAAATGGAAAATAAACACCTCTCTATAAAAGGTAACAAATATTCTCTTTATTGAACTATGTGGGATTAAAAGCCAATTCTTTAATCACAAAAGTATCAAAAGGACATACTCTTATAAATGTTAACAGCCAAATATGAAGAATCGAGCATTTGATGATTACGGCATTAAAGGTGTCTTGATAACCCTATATTAACAACCTCATCACTTTCTTGAGCATTCGATAATTACGGCATTAAAGGTGTATTGATAAAAAGTTAATAAAGCATATAAATTATCTTTCCTAAAAATATAAATGGTAATGATATTACCATTACTACGACTGGAAGAATAGCATACTGTTAGTATCAACTAGTTATGCAAATCTGCACGTCATTATATAAGGAAACAAATTTTCTTCTGAATGAACTATGTGGGATATAACCAACTCTTCTATCAAAAAGACATACAAGCTGTATTCTAAACATTTGTTATAAAGCTGAAAAGAACCAAATATGCTAATTCAATAGTTCCATACGTAGTATATTATTATAACGGTTAAGGTGTATGGAACACTGTTATATCAGCAATCTTCTAAGGAATCTTCGTTTTTCATATGAAAAAAGATGTGTTGTTTAAGCCACCAGCATTGCTAAAGGACAATACAAGAAACATAATTATTTTAAGATTCAGGTATATACCATCCGGGTTACACTCATTTTCCACCATTCTTTCTTCAATTGTGGTCTAAATGCCGTGAACGGAGGAGAATGTGAACAAGTGCATGAAGAACTTGTTAGACTAATGCTAATGGGTACGTCATCCCACAACCGGCCGAAGCACCAACCACGTCTCCCCCTTAGCTTAACCGAAGGCAACCACGTCGTCCCCCAACCAAAATGAAAGTTATGGTTGGCTAGATTCTTGATTGATGTAAGTGAAGTAGTATGGAGGCTGAGTTTTTGAGGAGTGATGAATCTGAAATGAGATGAAGTTATGAATGTTGCCTCTTTTTATTAGAAAATGTTGCACATGTGTATATGTGTGTTGTGAAATGAGATCATAAAAGATTATTTGGTTTTTGTAGTAGTGTGTAGTGGCGTAAGATAATTATCATTTATTATTATTATTATTATTATTATTATTATTATTATTATTATTATTATTATTATTATTTAAGTTATTTGATTTTGCATCATACACATTATGAATGAAATTTTATTTTGTTTTTTTAAATAGTTACGGTTACCATTAGCAAAGGTTGAGATGCAGTCTTGGAGAGAGAAAGCTGAGTTGGTGCTAATGTGGAAAACACATATATATTGGTCTAAAAACCGTCGTGTTTATGAAAAATTTATTGGACCGAACGTGTTATTAGTCCATTGCTTTCGGCTTTCGGCTATCGTCCTTAGCTTAGCCGAAAGCTGAGTTGGTCCTTCAACTATCGTTCTTAGTTGAAACGCAGAAGGATGCCTGGTATCATTGCTTTCGGCTTTGGGAGGCGTTAGTACTTTAGATGTCTTTTAGTTTGTTTTGATAGACTTAATCTGATCAAAGATTTAGTTGTATCTAATGACTAAGAAAGTTTTCAAGTAAAAAGCTTAAAACATGTTATAAATTCACAAATGCCAAAACTAATTTAGAACAAAATAAAACAAACAAAAGAAAAAAAATTAACAAATGATACAATTTATCCTTTCAATTATAAAAACCTCTATACATTTAGAGGACGGATATAACCGAAAAAATAACATTGCACTGATATCAACTTACATAACCAATANTCACAAGATTTTACCTCAACATATGGAACACTGTTATATCAGCAATCTTCTAAGGAATCTTCGTTTTTCATATGAAAAAAGATGTGTTGTTTAAGCCACCAGCATTGCTAAAGGACAATACAAGAAACATAATAACGTTAAGATTCAGGTATATATATACCATCCGGGTTACACTCATTTTCCACCATTCTTTCTTCAATTGTGGTCTAAACGTGGCCGTGAACGGAAGAGAATGTGAACAAGTGCATGAAGAACTTGTCAGACTAATGCTAATGGGTGCGTCATCCCACAACCGACCGAAGCACCAACCACGTCTCCCCCTTAGCTTAACCGAAGGAAACCCCGTCGTCCCCCAACCAAAATGAAAGTTATGGTTGGCTAGATTCTTAGATTGATGTAAGTGAAGTAGTATGGAGGCTGAGTTTTTGAGGAGTGATGAATCTGAAATGAGATGAAGTTATGAATGTTGCCTCTTTTTATTAGAAAATGTTGCACATGTGTATATGTGTGTGTTGTGAAATGAGATCATAAAAGATTATTTGGTTTTTGTAGTAGTGTGTAGTGGCGTAAGATAATTATCATTTATTATTATTATTATTATTATTATTATTATTATTATTATTATTATTATTATTATTATTATTATTATTATTATTTAAGTTATTTGATTTTGCATCATACATATTATGAATGAAATTTTATTTTATTTTTTTAAATAGTTACGGTTACTGAGTTGGTGTTAATGTGGACAACACATATATATTGGTCTAAAAACCTTCGTGTTTATGAAAAATTTATTGGACCGAACGTGTTATTAGTCCATTGCTTTCGGCTTTCGGCTATCGTCCTTAGCTTAGCCGAAAGCTGAGTTGGTCCTTCAACTATCGTTCTTAGTTGAAACGCAGAAGGATGCCTGGTAGTCCATTGCTTTCGGCTTTGGGAGGCGTTAGTACTTTAGATATCTTTTAGTTTGTTTTGATAGACTTAATCTGATCAAAGATTTAGTTGTATCTAATGACTAAGAAAGTTTTCAAGTAAAAAGCTTAAAATATGTTATAAATTCACAAATGCCAAAACTAATTTAGAACAAAATAAAACAAACAAAAGAAAAAAAATTAACAAATGATACAATTTATCCTTTCAATTATAAAAACCTCTATATATTTAGAGGACGGATATAACCGAAAGAATAACATTGCACTGATATCAACTTACATAACCAAAATATACCTATGTGGGATAAAAACCAATTTTTCTTTTTCATAAAAGTAGTGAGACGAATATGAAAGGTATTCAAAGGAGTTACTTATATGAAAGTGTACCACAAAAATTTAATTCGATCTAGCTAGTGTCACTCAGTGATCATGACTCAAACTCAAAAATACTAGCCAACACTTTAGAAGAGTTAGAAATGATTTAATCATCACATAAAAACTATAAGTGTAACTCGACTGCATATATACCAACAAAATTATCCTCCACAAAATCAATACACGAACAAGAACAACTTTTGAATCAAACAAGCAGTGCGGATATGGGCCATTATTTTGTCCCGTACAAATTGGTGCAGTGGTTAATCTCTACGGGCTCACCACCACTAACAACACAGGCAGCATCGAACGGTGAATGAAAAAAAAAAAAAAAAAAAAAAAAAGTCGCAGAGGTGATGCACCGCCTTGCCACTCGAAGAGATATAAGTTGGTGGCGGAGTCATACCTATTTGTGATCATAATAGCACAATGTTGGTGGTGGTGGACCGAAGGCGGACATGGATTAGCTCGCCGCAGTTCATGTGAATATCAAGAGTGAAAAAACTCATATGCTTCAGAATTGAATGAATGTTGTTCATGCTTTGTAGTATGACTTAAAAACTTTAAAGTGTGTTACGTATTAAAGTTTGGTCAAAGAATTTAGNTTGGTGGCGGAGTCATACCTATTTGTGATCATAATAGCACAATGTTGGTGGTGGTGGACCGAAGGCGGACATGGATTAGCTTCAGAATTGAATGAATGTTGTTCATGCTTTGTAGTATGACTTAAAAACTTTAAAGTGTGTTACGTATTAAAGTTTGGTCAAAGAATTTAGACGTCGTGCGGTTTTGTTTTGATTTATTTAATTAATGAAAGAAGTACGCAAATGACTCTTGCCATGTAAAACTAAACAAAAAGAATCCCGGCTGTTTTAATGTCATAAATCATTTAGAACAAAAAATAAAACATCAAATTCTCTATTTGCCCAAAAAAACAAAAGTTGATCCCAATATTTAAAAAAAAATAAATAAATAAATAAAAAAAAAAAATAATAATAATAAAAAAACACTTCCCTAACTATGTGCAACTTCACCTAAATTTTGACATGCACACATTTTTTTAATAATAAATCACATGGACGACTATGGGACTCTACTAAATATTTTGACAATGTCACATATATTATTAATAAAGTATAAATAGCTCGGTCGCCCAAATGAAATCGACCAAATCGTGTCTATTTATTTTTTTAGACCAACTTTTTGTTTTTGGGTCAAATAGAATATTTGCTCAAAATAAAATATACAACGACAAAATAAATTTAAAAAGTTTAGTATATATTTATATTACCAGTGGGTACTCAGAGAATTTCAATGTTTTGAAACTCCTTTGGACACATTTGTAACATAATACATAAGTGTCACATTTTTTATTAATAAAGTATAAGTGGCTCAGTCGCCCAAATGAAATCGACAAACTCGTCTCTATTTATTTATTTATTTTTTAGACCAACTTTTGGTTTTTGGGTCAAATAAAATATTTGCTCAAAATAAAATATTCCAAAACAAAATAAATTTAAAAAAGTTGAGTATATATTTATATTACCCGTGGATACTAAAGGAGTATCAATGTTTTGAAACTCCTTTCGGACACACGTGTAACGTAATACACATGACTCAACTTGAACAAGTGATACGTAACACACTATATAAAGTAACAAATTTCCTTTTGAGTGACCTATGTGGGATAAAAATTAATTCCTTCTTTTGTTAATCAAAAAGTTATGCAACTTACGTTCTTTAACCGTTGATGTAATATGTAAAGCCAAAACCTAATAATTCATTTTACCGGGGTGAATTAATCCTTTTACCCAAAAAAAAAATAAAACCTAATAATTTACTAAAGGTGATATAGCACTTGAAGATGTCTTATATAGTCCATAATGTGAAATATTAATTTATGTCATTCATCTTTAATACTTATATATTTGCATGTAAAATATGACGGAGCTAGGATTTTGTTATCGGGTGGGCCAAAATAAATACAAAAACCTGCAAAAAAGTGGTATGGTAATTTTGCTTACTTAGTGAATGATCAAACTCTGCAACTTCAAATTTTTAATTGACGCCATAAACTACTGTAATATTCTCTTGGATGAGGCTGACTTTAGATTTTAGGTGGGCTAAGTATAATATTTTGGGTGGGCTAAAACAGTTTAGTTCTGAAAATACATAAAATATATATATGAAATATATGCAGTTAATTCACATCTTGGGTTGGCCATGGCCCATCCAAGCCATAAGGTGGCTTCGTCCCTGATAATATTGTGCATGCTTTCAGTAATGACACATAATTCAATAGTTCGACAATCGGGCGTTCTTTCTGCAACTGTGATTCACTTCCATTAAAAAATTGCCAGGTTCATGTTTTAACTTCTGATTGTCTTTATTAATGTTCTCGGTGCGTCCTATTTTTATAAATCCACCTGGCGCTTTCTCAGCCGTTCGATCTCTCAACTTTTAATCTTAATCGCTCTAATTAAATTTTTGATATTAACCGCAGATGTTGCATTAATGAATAACAACCACAAGATTAAAAAATACAATACTCCGTAACTGCTATGAAACTGAATCAACTTTTAGCCTACTACTTAAAATGGGACACGTGCATATTATGAGGGTACGATGGACAGGATTCTTCATACAAACACGACCAAACTCATATTGGTATAGCTGGAGACGTCCCTAGCAGTGAATTAAAATAGTAAAATCTTGTGCTATATGGAAAGAGTGTTAGGTCATCAAATGATTCTTAATTAAATCCTAATTTCTCTAGTTGAGAGCCTTCATACCACAGTGAATAACACAGTAGTAATCCCTATATGGAATACACACATCATAATATAAGCTAGTACATTTTCTTTCGATCAAGAACCTACGTGGGACTAATTTAGACCAATAATTCTTCATTTCTATCATAAAGACATAAGTAATTATATGTTTTAAGTTTTGCTAACGAGCTAGAATACAACCACGTTTACAAATTCAATATATAATTCAAAAAATTACTACAGTACGTTAACTACGGAAATTACATAATTTTCCTTTGCTTAATAAAGAATCCTGTGATCGATGTTGCAAATTTTAGTTTTATGTTAACAAATATCATAGAAGTATCGAGATGATGTATGCAACTTAGTCCAATGAATTACTTTAAAAAGAGTGTATCCCAAAATATTTATTTGATCTATCACTCAATATAATAACAGTTTAGAAGCGTTACAAATTAGTTAATCATCACACAAGAACTAAAAGTGTAATATAATATGAAGACATATCAACAACAGTAAACTCCACAAAATGCCTACATAAGAACACGGATAGAAGTAATCATGTTGTAGCGTGCAACAGGCCGACTGTCATTGTAATCCGACGAGATATAAGTTGGCGTGGTGGACCATGGTGAACCGGAGGCGGAGATTGTGATGGTTTGAACGTGACAATGGGTGGAAATAGTTGCGACGTGTACTAGACAGAGGAGATGGACCGGCATTCTACGTATGATGGACCGCCATTGTTGCCACCCGACGAGATATAAGCTGGTGGTGGATATGACATTATCGTAGCTGGAGTGATACCCAGATGTAAATCAAAACAGTATGATCTTGGTGAAGCGAAGGTGGTTGGTGGTTTAAATGTGGTCGTGAACGAAGGAGATGGCGAACAATTAGTGCATGAAGTACTTGTTAGCATGCAACTAGTGATTATCTTTGGGTTGCACACTTGGGCCTAGCCTAGGACTTAAGGTCCAATCTTTTTATCTAACCTTGCGTATCATGTGTAGACAACATCACAAGTATATATTGGTCGAAAAACCGTCGTGATTATGAATAATTTATGGGAGCGAACGTGTTTTTATCTCAAAACTTATAGAAGACATTTGAGCTCTATATAATAAGATTGAAGTTGTTGAGTATCCATCCACCATCGTTTTTAGTTGAAACGCATAAAGATGCCCAGTAGTCCATTGCTTTCCACTTTCAAGGGCGTTACATGTAGTTTTTCATCAACTGTAATCACGAATGCCGAAAATGTATTTTTGAAAGTTTGATCATAGAACTTTAGATGTCTTTTAGTTTGTTTTAATAGATTTAATCTGATCAAAGATTTAGTAGAATCTAATGACTAAGTAAAAAGCCTAAAACATATTATAAACATTCACATATGCCATAATTAATTTAAAACAAAATAAAAACAAACAAAAGAAAAAAAATGAAAAAAATTTAACAAATCGTACAATTTATCCTTTCAGCTATAGATAATCTCTATACATTTAGAGAGAACCTACAAGTGAGAGAATATCATTGTATTAATCTCAACTTACATAACCAATATATGCCACATTATATAAGATATCAAGTTTTCTTTCCAGTGACTTATGTGGGATAAAAACTATTTTTTTCAATCATAAAAAGTACTGAGATGAATATGTAATGTACTCAATTGAGTTACTTAAATTAAAGTAGACACACGTGTAACGTAATACACATGACTCAACTTGAATAAGTGATACGTAACACACTATATAAAGTAACAAATTTCCTTTTGAGTGACCTATGTGGGATAAAAATTAATTCCTTCTTTTGTTAATCAAAAAGTTATGCAACTTACGTTCTTTAACCGTTGATGTAATATGTAAAGCCAAATAAAACCTAATAATTTACTAAAGGTGATATAGCACTTGAAGATGTCTTATATAGTCCATAATGTGAAATATTAATTTATGTCATTCATCTTTAATACTTATATACTTGCATGTAAAATATTGTGCATGCTTTCAGTAATGACACATAATTCAATAGTTCGACAATCGGGCGTTCTTTCTGCAACTGTGATTCACTTCCATTAAAAAATTGCCAGGTTCATGTTTTAACTTCTGATTGTCTTTATTAATGTTGTCGGTGCGTCCTATTTTTATAAATCCACCTGGCGCTTTCTCAGCCGTTCGATCTCTCAACTTTTAATCTTAATCGCTCTAATTAAATTTTTGATATTAACCGCAGATGTTGCATTAATGAATAACAACCACAAGATTAAAAAATACAATACTCCTATGAAACTGAATCAACTTTTAGCCTACTACTTAAAATGGGACACGTGCATATTTAATATGAGGGTATGATGGACAGGATTCTTCATACAAACACGACCAAACTTATATTGGTATAGTTGGAGACGTACCTAGCAGTGAATTAAAATAGTAAAATCTTGTGCTATATGGAAAGAGTGTTAGGTCATCAAATGATTCTTAATTAAATCCTAATTTCTCTAGTTGAGAGCCTTCATACCACAATGAATAACACAGTAGTAATCCCAATCTTGAATACGCACATCATAATATAAGCTAGCACATTTTCTTTTCGATCAAGAACCTATGTGGGACTAATTAAGACCAATAATTCTTCATTTCTATCATAAAGACATAAGTAATTATATGCTTTAAGTTTTGCTAACGAGCTAGAATACAACCACTTTTACAAATTCGATATATAATTCAAAAAATTAATACAGTACGTTAACTACGGAAATTACATAATTTAAAATTATTTAGAGTAAATTACACCGTTCGTCCCTGTGGTTTGCTCCAAATCACTACCGTAGTCTCTGATCTTTTTTTTCTTGCTTTTTTGCTCCTTATGGTTTACATATTGCACGCTGTTAGTCCTTATCGCTAACTGTCGTTATCTTCTCCGTTAGCTCCCAATCGCCAAGTGGCAGCGTTAGTCCATTAACCAAATGATCATTTGCAACGTTAGCCCTTTATACTAACGGCCGTTTCTAATTAACTCAAATATTGATCTTTATTTTTTTCGCCCTTTTCTTACGTTTTCGTCAGTTTTCATGCGTTTTCTTACGTTTTCGTCCGTTTTTATATGTTTTCGTCCGTTTTTATACGTTTTCGTCTGTCTTTATCTATTTTCATCCATCTTTATACGTTTTCATCTGTTTTTCTTACGTTTTATCCATTTTTTTACGTTTTCATATGGTTTTATCTAGTTTTATACATTTTAGTCAGTTTTTATATGTTTTCCTCCTATTTTACAGTTTTGTCCGTTTTTCTTATGTTTTCATCCGCTTTTATACATTTTTATCTGTTTTTTTCACTCGTTTATATACGTTTTCATCAGTTTTTATACGTTTTTCTTACGTTTTATTCAATTTTATCTGTTTTTATACGTTTTCATACATGTTTATACGTTTTCATCTGTTTAATACATTTTCATTCGTTTTCTTATGTTTTCACCCGTTTTTATACGTTTTCATCCATTTTAATACGTTTTTATACGTTTTCGTCTGCTTTATACGTTTTCTTGCATTTTTATTGGTTTTTATACGTTTCTATATGCTTTCATCTATTTTTATACGTTCACGCTTGTTTTATTACGTTTTCTTGCGGACGAAAACGTATATAAACAGGAAAAAAAAGTATAACAACGGACATAAACATAAGAAAACGTATAGAAACGTAAGAAAATGGGTGAAAACATAAGAAAACGAGCAAAAACGTATAAAACAGATGACCCGTTTAAAAACGGATGCAAACATAAGAAAAACGGACAAAAGCGTAAAAAACAAAGGAAAACGTATAAAAACAGATGAAAACATATACTAACAGACGAAAGCGTATAAAAACGGACGAAAATATATAAAAACGGACGAAAACGTAAGAAAATGCATGAAAACAGGTGAAAGACAAAAACGGATAAAACCGTATGGCAACGTATAAAAACAGATAAAAATGAATGAAAACGTAAGAAAAACAAATGAAAACATATAAAGACGGACGAAAACGTATAAAAACGGATGAGAACTAAGAAAACACATGAAAACGGGCGAAAAGGATAAAAACCGCATAGAAAAGAATTTTCTTTAAGAAAACCAAAATTTGAGTTAATTAGAAACGGTCGTTAGTATAAAGGACTAACGGTTGCAAACGATCGTTTGGTTAATGGACTAATGTTGCCACTTGACGATTGGGAGCTAACGGAGAAGATAACGACAGTTAGCGATAAGGACTGACAGCGTGCAATATGTAAACCATAAAGAGCAAAAAAGCAAGAAAAAAGGATCAAGGACTACGGTAGTGATTTGGAGCAAACCACAGGGACGAACGGTGTAATTTACTCAATTATTTATTTTCCTTTGCTTAATAAAGAATCCTGTGATCGATGTTGCAAATTTTAGTTTTATGTTAACAAATATCATAGAAGTATCGAGATGATGTATGCAACTTAGTCCAATGAAGTACTTTAAAAAGAGTGTATCCCAAAATATTTATTTGATCTATCACTCAATATAATAATAGTTAGAAGCGTTACAAATTAGTTAATCATCACACAAGAACTAAAAGTGTAATATGAAGACATATCAACAACAGTAAACTCCACAAAATGCCTACATAAGAACACGGATAGAAGTAATCATGTTGTAGCGTGCAACAGGCGCACTGTCATTGTAATCCGACGAGATATAAGTTGGCGTGGTGGATATGACTTTGGCATATATAGGTGAATCAAAATAGTAAAATATTCCAAGTTGTTGGACCATGGTGAACCGGAGGCGGAGATTGTGATGGTTTGAACGTGAAAATGGGTGGAAATAGTTGCGACGTGTACTAGACAGAGGAGATGGACCGCCATTCTGCGTATGATGGACCGCCATTGTTGCCACCCGACGAGATATAAGCTGGTGGTGGATATGACATTATCGTAGCTGGAGTGATACCCAGATGTAAATCAAAACAGTATGATCTTGGTGAAGCGAAGGTGGTTGGTGGTTTAAATGTGGTCGTGAACGGAGGAGATGGTGAACAATTAGTGCATGAAGTACTTGTTAGCATGCAACTAGTGATTATCTTTGGGTTGCACACTTGGGCCTAGCCTAGGCCTTAAAGTCCAATCTTTTTATCTAAGCTTGCGTATCATGTGTTGACAACAAATATATATTGATCGAAAAACCGTCGTGATTATGAATAATTTATGGGAGCGAACTTGTTTTTATCTCAAAACTTATAGAAGACACTAATATATATAGCATAACAGTAACGAGATATAAGACATTTGAGCTCTATATAATAAGATTGAAGTTGTTGAGTATCCTTCCACCATCGTTTTTAGTTGAAACGCAGAAAGATGCCCAATAGTCCATTGCTTTCCACTTTCAGGGGCGTTACAGGTAGTTTTTCATCAACTGTAATCATGAATGCCGAAATTGTATCTCTGAAAGTTTGATCATAGAACTTTTGATGTCTTTTAGTTTGTTTTAATAGATTTAATCTGATCAAAGATTCAGTAGAATCTAATGACTAAGTAAATTTTCAAGTAGAAAGCTCTAAAAAATGTTATAAACATTCACAAATGCCATAAATAATTTAGAACAAAATAAAAACAAACAAAAGAAAAAAAGTGAAAAAAATTAACAAATCAAACAATTTATCCTTTCAGCTATAGATAATCTTTATACATTTAGAGAGAACCTACAAGTGAGAGAATATCATTGTATTAATCTCAACTTACATAACCAATATATGCCACATTATATAAGCTATCAAGTTTTCTTTCCAGTGACTTACGTGGGATAAAAACTATTTTTTTCAATCATAAAAGTACTGAGATGAATATGTAATGTACTCAGTTGAGTTACTTAAACGAAGGTGTATCACAAAAAATTTGTTTGATCACTCACTGACTCAAAACTCAAAATATATTAGCCGACACTTTAATACGGTTACAAAGGATTTAATCATCACACAAAAACTTTTAATTTGTTAGTTAAATGTTTGAAGTAGGAAGTCAATCAAGGAGTCAAACTTAATGTAAGTATTAGTTAAATGCTTATGAAAAGTTACATGCCGTAAGTTAATCAAAATCTTCTAAACATTTTAAACACACGTGTACCTCATTATATAAAGCAACAAATTTCCTTTTGAGTGACCTATGTGGGATAAAAATTAATTATTTCTTTTCTTAATCAAAATGCCAAGCAAGTTATGTTCTTTATTCATTGCTGTAATTTGTAATGCCAAATACAACCTAATAATTTACTAAAGATGATATAGCACTTGAAGATGTCTTATGTACTCCATGCTTTTAGTAATGACATATAATTCAATAGTTCGACAATCGTTCTATCTTTAACTGTGGTTGATATGAAACCCCAAATTTACGCAAGCTTCTTTCTTATTTGTTTCTCAAATTAACTATTTGTTTAATATCGACTTCTTATGTTTTACCTTAGAAGAAAATATATCACGGTTATTTGTATCGATGCCAATATGCTACTATTAACTATTGACTATTGAGATCGACTTCCATAGAAAAATTGTCAGGTTCATGTATTAACTTCTAATTAGTATATGTTAAACATCTCCGTTAAAAGTAATTAGTGCTTATTTAGTTTAACTTCTCTTTTAAAATTGGTAAATGATCCCTTCATTTATACTCTTTCAAAAATAGGTTTTGTTAAACACAACCCTATGGGTTGTGTATAAGACTATAAACTATGATTAAAAACAGAGTTGCAAACTAAAGGCCAAACAGATTATCTTTGTATTGAACAGTTGGACTTATGTTTTATGGTTTGATCCTTATGTTCATCCTTACGCCAATCATGTACATTGTACATATCGTGTTTAAATAACACATATATATTGGGTTCAAAACGACGTTTTATCGTACGTGAAACACTGCTTTTTATTTCATTGGTTTTTAAAGTAGTAAACACTAATCTTTTTTTGTTTAGAACGGTAATTTTTTTCCGCACCTATACCACCTATCTCACAAATGCCTCCAGCGAGCCTTGAACCCACAACCTCCAGCTTGGTGGGGAACTCACATACCATTATACCAAAAGCCTTGGGTAATAGACACTAATTTATAGAAATTCTTATGGTAAAACTCACTCTCATAAACAACCGCATACAAATATCGTAGAGTTTTCAAAAAATAAATAAATAAATAAAGACACAAATTTAAAAGAATAAAGAATAAAAAATAAAAATAAAGACAAAATTAAATGAAAACAAGTTAACAAAGCATATCAATTATTCTACACCCTTCTTTGAAGCAATGTGATTGCAATTTTAACAATCACATTGTTTACAAAGTGATGAAAGAACAATGTAACATTTATCGCAACTTGCATTACCAATATGAATATATAACCTTGCAAAATTTCTTTTCAATGGCCTATGTGGGATCAAAACTAATTCCTTTTAGAAAAGTATCAAAAAGACGTATTACCTTATTTGACTTGACCTTTGTTTGAAGCGAATACAACCAAAAATATTCATTCGATAGTTCAAAGGTTAAGATGGTTGATTAAGATGTATAGAAAACCGTAATTATCAACCTTTCTATTTAACGCTATATTTGTCATTCATTTAAATTGCTTTCTATAATTCGATAGTTCATTGATCGTTCTTTCTTGGATTGTGGTTGATATGAAATTCCAAGTTTGTGCAAACTCTTTTCTAACTCGTTTCTCAAATTAACCTTTTGCTTAATGTTGATGTCAGAAGTTTTACCTTAAAAAAAAAGGATGTCACAAGTTATTTGTATATGTTACTTTTTTTAGTTTTTACCATCAATGGCGGAACCGTTGTGAATGAAAGAAACCACACAAGAACAAATAACAAAGGAATTTTGATAAACCCTCGAAGGGGCGCCCAATCAGGACTTCAAGAGAAACACTCTTTTAATTCAATTCATCATAACTTCTTTAAAACTTAAAACGATTACAATAATTTATAATAATAACGAGTCTTAGTGAAGGAGCGGGAGCTTGAACATGCCCTGCATCATTCTCCTCCTCTTGGAAAAGACTCGTCCTCGAGTCTTTGATGGTGGTACCGTTGTGAATGAAAGAAACCACACGAGAACAAAAAACAAAGGAATTTTGATAAACCTTTGAAGGGCGCCCAATTGGGACTTCAAGAAAAACACTTTTTAATTCAATTCATCATAACTTTAAAAATTAAAACGATTACAATAATTTATAATACTGTAATAACGAGTCTTAGTGAGAAAGCTAAGAATCTTTACTAAAACTAAACTATGGAAACAAATTAATTTTTATGAATCTAAAAAAAAGCTTTAATAAAATAAGATAAATGTAAATATTAAAAGATAGAATACGACAATTATAAATTGTCGTTTTTACCCTCCAATCTTCTCGAATATTCATTATTATTATTATCATTATTATTATTATTATTATATTTTTATTTCTATTATTATATTATTATTATTTTATATTATTATTATAATAAATATTTATTATTATTATTATAATTATTATTATATGATTATATTACATTATTTTATTATTATATAAATATTATTATAATAAATAATTAAATATTATTTTTTATTATTACATAAATATTATTATTTTAATATTTATATAATAAGAATAATAATAATTATAATAATAATAGTAACAATAATAATAATAATGATAATAATAATAATAATAATTATGAATTACAACGTAATTCAAAACTTTCCATCCAACATCCTATGTAATCTGAATTTCCTCATTTGATGTAATTGTAATGGCTGAATTACAATTACAACGCAAACCAAACAGCCTACCTAATGCAATCTGAATTACAATTCTCTCAATTCTGCGAAACAAACAGCTTACGTAATGTAATCAAATTACAATTACATCCAATTACGTCAGATTACGGCAAACCAAACGCCCCCTGAAAGTGAAAAAGAAAATAATAAAAAGTTGCAAAGCATATATTCATGATTGGCAAGACCATTTTACTTAAGTTTATTTCTACGTAAACGAGCCTTATCAATAATAACATTATGCCATACTCAACTTGCAAAAGCAATATACTCCTCATCATATAAAGTGGCAGAACTTTTGTTCAAAGATCTATGTGGGATTAAAACTCTTTTCTATCAAAATTTATATGCCTTAACATCTAATTTAAAGCGGAAATGCGGAATAGAACCACATTTACCAAGTAATATGATCCATGGTTGTCAGGATCGCGATCCTGATCGTAGGATCGTACGATCCTACGATCCTACATATAAAAAACGAGCAGGATCATTCATTTAAGTTCATTTATCATATAAAGTATTTTAAAAAAGTATAAAACTACAACTCTTATAGAATAATATATACATTTTCATAGGATCTTACGATCCCGATCCGATCCTACGATCCCGATCTTGTGAAGCCGAAAACGATCCTAGGTAGGATCCCGATCCTGACAACCTTGATATGATCTTTCAAGGTCTCAACGACCTATTTATGAGAACACTGATATCAACAACCTTTCTAAGTTTTACTTAAAATTTGCATTTCACTTAATTTAGAGAGCCATGCTATCAATGTTGGTATCATGAACTATGGATGAGCATCGGTCTTGAGCCGGTGAAACCGGAATCGGAACCGGTGGATTCGAGAACTGAATTTTGTGATAAGTAGGAACCGAGAATTGTGGATTCGAGAATTGAATACATCCAAAAATATCAACTCGATGTTAGTAGCATGGCCGACTTCTATAGCTAAAATTAAAAAGTCTATATATGTTGTAACTTGTAATTATACGTTAACAAACATCTCCTATATAGGTGCCCAACCAAATGAGTTTTGTGCATATATTACTCAAATAATTTAGTTTCTAAAAGAAGCGCAAATTTTAGAAATTGTTAGACACCCTTAGTTCTGTAACAAGGTAATATATGGTAAATAGGTAATTTTTGAAAAAACCCTGAGTAATTTTTATATTTGCTCAATGACTCAAGCTTACAATATCTAACATTTTTGAACATTTACAAATATTTCAATGGTCAGACAAGAACTAGAAGTGCAACATGAAGACATACCAACAACATTAAACTCAACAAATACGTAAGAACAAGATACATGCAGCTTTTAGATCAAATATGTTGTACGTATACGAGTAGTTATCAAGTCCTATGCTAGCGGGCCTGCCGCCACCAACGGGTAACATCACTAGCGAATAAGAGTACACAAACCTAGGATGTGATGGACCGCCATTTTTTCCACCCGACGAGATATAAGCTGGTGGCGGATTTCAGGGACAGAACCAAGACTAAAAGCGACCAGGTACACAAAAACAGTTAAACCATAATAGTATACCCAAGTTTTTGAGACCGCGTGCATTTACGCAAAATTAAGGTTTTTTATAAAAATTAACACTAAAGAGCACAATTTCATCGGTGTCACGTGACATACTGACACCGCGAGCAAGGACGGACCTTCATAGAGACCCGGGGGGGCTTTGGCCCTCCCAAGATTCTGAGTTGATATTGTACATGTCTTAAAATTTAAGAGTACTTTTTGAAAATTTTGTATTTGGCCCTCCCAAGAAATTTTGATCGGCCCTCCCATTCTCCCAAAATATTGAGAAAACAAAGGTCGGTTTAACAACCAAGTGTACTTTATTGTCGAAACTATTTTTCTGTGTTTAGTTCATCGGAAAAAATGGAGTAAAAAGGTAACTAGGTTGGGAAGTGAGAAAGTAGATGGTGGTGAATTGGTAGGGTAGTCACGTGGTATGAATTTGATATGATATAAAGTACTCGCAATATATTTTATTACCTTTTTAATGTTATTTGTAAAGTATTACTTTATTATTAATTTATTAGGATAGAAACACAGATTTTGAGCTTGGATTAAAGTTGTTTTTCCATTGTAAATTTGGTTAGAAACAAGTCAATAGGCTTCGTTGTATGTTCCATTGTTCTATTTTACAGAATTATTTTTAAGTTAATTTGTTTTGTTTGTTTACTTGTTGAAGTTTGCTTAAGGGTAGCTAGCTCTTATTGTTGTTATATTTATACTCAAACAAGATTTATAAGAATATTATTCCGCTAAAACGAAGTATGAGGAGTAAAGATGCACACAGTTACACCTTTTTACTCAAACAAAATTTATCTTCTTTTATATCAAAAAATATAAAAACATTTTATATTTTTTTGCAATAAACTTATACTTTTTGATAAATATAAACTGTTTTTTGCACTATATAAGCAGGTTTTTTGTTGATTTTTGCTCACTAAAAACTAAATTTTGTTGTTTTCGGTGTTGCTTTGGGCTATTTTTTTTTTTT
>LBNU01036388.1:0-12867 GCA_014162995.1 Artemisia annua | reverse complement strand
CGTCCATCCAGATCTGATCTAAATCTAATCACACACACATCACACACACGCGCTATTATCGCGGTACCAATTGACCATGCAAATGATTTTTTTAATTTATTTCCTTTTGAGGGCTCCTTACCATTGTTGTCTTCTTTCATTTTTTTATTTTTTCAGATTTTTTTGAGCAGTTTTTTGTTTTTGTGATTATGAGTCCTACCACGATATTAACAATATTATGAGTTCTACTGTGATATTAACAATATTTACTTAAAAAGTTACTTTGATATTTATAAAAAAAACTTAATATCACTGGGTTTTTTTTTTATTACGATATTAAGAAAAGTTACGGTCATATTAAGAAAATTAACTTTGATATTAAGAAAGCATGATAATTATGGTGATATTAACGATATTATGATACGGTGATATTTATAAAACGGTGATATTATAAACCAACCGTGATACTAAGCTTTTTTTACATGTAAAAATGAACCATGATATTAAAAAATACAAGATAGTTATGGTGATATTAACAATTTTATTAAGAAAATTTTTTTATGATATTAAAAAAGTTATTGTGATATTAAAATTTTAATTAAAAGAAAAGGCTTATGTGATATCAGATCTTGACTTTTGTAAAAAAGTTAAAATTAGACGCTAATATCACAATACCTTTAATGATGAAAACGACTTTTTTTTGAAAATTTTTTCAGCGATTATTAATAATTTGTTATCCTCTTTATTTGTTTAATTTTTTCAGATTTTTTTGATTTTTTTTTTCAATAAAAAAGCTATTGTGATATTTACGATTTTAAAAAAAAAAAAGACGTGGTATTTACGATCCTGCCACTCCGTCTTTTTCTTATGGTTGACTAGATGAATGGCTGAGATTCGTCCGTACCATCCGCACTAAACGTTAAGATTCAGGCATATACCATCCGGGTTACACTCATTTCCCACCATTCTTTCTTCAATTGTGGTCTAAACGTGGCCGTGAACGGAGGAGAATGTGAACAAGTGCATGAAGAACTTGTTAGACTAATGCTAATGGGTACGTCATCCCCCAACCGGCCGAAGCACCAACCACGTCTCCCCCTTAGCTTAACCGAAGGCAACCCCGTCGTCCCCCAACCAAAATGAAAGTTATGGTTGGCTAGATTCTTGATTGATGTAAGTGAAGTAGTATGGAGGCTGAGTTTTTGAGGAGTGATGAATCTGAAATGAGATGAAGTTATGAATGTTGCCTCTTTTTATTAGAAAATGTTGCACATGTGTATATGTGTGTTGTGAAATGAGATCATAAAAGATTATTTGGTTTTTGTAGTAGTGTGTAGTGGCGTAAGATAATTATCATTTATTATTATTATTATTATTATTATTATTATTATTATTATTATTATTATTATTATTATTATTATTATTATTATTTAAGTTATTTGATTTTGCATCGTACATATTATGAATGAAATTTTATTTTATTTTTTTAAATAGTTACGGTTACTGAGTTGGTGCTAATATGGACAACACATATATATTGGTCTAAAAACCGTCGTGTTTATGAAAAATTTATTGGACCGAACGTGTTATTAGTCCATTGCTTTCGGCTTTCGGCTATCGTCCTTAGCTTAGCCGAAAGCTGAGTTGGTCCTTCAACTATCGTTCTTAGTTGAAACGCAGAAGGATGCCTGGTAGTCCATTGCTTTCGGCTTTGGGAGGCGTTAGTAATTTAGATGTCTTTTAGTTTGTTTTGATAGACTTAATCTGATCAAAGATTTAGTTGTATCTAATGACTAAGAAAGTTTTCAAGTAAAAAGCTTAAAATATGTTATAAATTCACAAATGCCAAAACTAATTTAGAACAAAATAAAACAAACAAAAGAAAAAAAATTAACAAATGATACAATTTATCCTTTCAATTATAAAAACCTCTATATATTTAGAGGACGGATATAACCGAAAGAATAACATTGCACTGATATCAACTTACATAACCAAAATATACCTATGTGGGATAAAAACCAATTTTTCTTTTTCATAAAAGTAGTGAGACGAATATGAAAGGTATTCAAAGGAGTTACTTATATGAAAGTGTACCACAAAAATTTAATTCGATCTAGCTAGTGTCACTCAGTGATCATGACTCAAACTCAAAAATACTAGCCAACACTTTAGAAGAGTTAGAAATGATTTAATCATCACATAAAAACTATAAGTGTANGCTTCAGAATTGAATGAATGTTGTTCATGCTTTGTAGTATGACTTAAAAACTTTAAAGTGTGTTACGTATTAAAGTTTGGTCAAAGAATTTAGACGTCGTGCGGTTTTGTTTTGATTTATTTAATTAATGAAAGAAGTACGCAAATGACTCTTGCCATGTAAAACTAAACAAAAAGAATCCCGGCTGTTTTAATGTCATAAATCATTTAGAACAAAAAATAAAACATCAAATTCTCTATTTGCCCAAAAAAACAAAAGTTGATCCCAATATTTAAAAAAAAATAAATAAATAAATAAAAAAAAAAAATAATAATAATAAAAAAACACTTCCCTAACTATGTGCAACTTCACCTAAATTTTGACATGCACACATTTTTTTAATAATAAATCACATGGACGACTATGGGACTCTACTAAATATTTTGACAATGTCACATATTTTATTAATAAAGTATAAATAGCTCGGTCGCCCAAATGAAATCGACCAAATCGTGTCTATTTATTTTTTTTAACCAACTTTTTGTTTTTGGGTCAAATAGAATATTTGCTCAAAATAAAATATACAACAACAAAATAAATTTAAAAAGTTTAGTATATATTTATATTACCCGTGGGTACTCAGAGAATTTCAATGTTTTGAAACTCCTTTGGACACATTTGTAACATAATACATAAGTGTCACATGTTTTATTAATAAAGTATAAGTGGCTCAGTCGCCCAAATGAAATCGACAAACTCGTCTCTATTTATTTATTTATTTTTTAGACCAACTTTTGGTTTTTGGGTCAAATAAAATATTTGCTCAAAATAAAATATTCCAAAACAAAATAAATTTAAAAAAGTTGAGTATATATTTATATTACCCGTGGATACTAAAGGAGTATCAATGTTTTGAAACTCCTTTCGGACACACGTGTAACGTAATACACATGACTCAACTTGAACAAGTGATACGTAACACACTATATAAAGTAACAAATTTCCTTTTGAGTGACCTATGTGGGATAAAAATTAATTCCTTCTTTTGTTAATCAAAAAGTTATGCAACTTACGTTATTTAACCGTTGATGTAATATGTAAAGCCAAATAAAACCTAATAATTCATTTTACCGGGGTGAATTAATCCTTTTACCCCAAAAAAAATAAAACCTAATAATTTACTAAAGGTGATATAGCACTTGAAGATGTCTTATATAGTCCATAATGTGAAATATTAATTTATGTCATTCATCTTTAATACTTATATATTTGCATGTAAAATATGACGGAGCTAGGATTTTGTTATCGGGTGGGCCAAAATAAATACAAAAACCTGCAAAAAAGTGGTATGGTAATTTTGCTTACTTAGTGAATGATCAAACTCTGCAACTTCAAATTTTTAATTGACGCCATAAACTACTGTAATACTCTCTTGGATGAGGCTGACTTTAGATTTTAGGTGGGCTAAGTATAATATTTTGGGTGGGCTAAAACAATTTAGTTCTGAAAATACATAAAATATATACATGAAATATATGCAGTTAATTCACATCTTGGGTTGGCCATGGCCCATCCAAGCCATAAGGTGGCTCCGTCCCTGAAATATTGTGCATGCTTTCAGTAATGACATATAATTCAATAGTTCGACAATCGGGCGTTCTTTCTGCAACTGTGATTCACTTCCATTAAAAAATTGTCAGGTTCATGTTTTAACTTCTTATTGTCTTTATTACTGTTGTCGGTGCGTCCTATTTTTATAAATCCACCTGGCGCTTTCTCAGCCATTCGATCTCTCAACTTTTAATCCTGATCGCTCGAATTAAATTTTTGATATTAACCGCAGATGTTGCATTAATGAATAACAACCACAAGATTAAAAAAAATACTCCGTGACTGCTATGAAATTTAATCAACTTTTAGCCTACTACTTAAAATGGGACACGTGCATATTTAATATGAGGGTACGATGGACAGGATTCTTCATACAAACACGACCAAACTTATATTGGTATAGCTGGAGACGCACCTAGCAGTGAATTAAAATAGTAAAATCTTGTGCTATATGGAAAGAGTGATAGGTCATCAAATGCTTCTTAATTAAATCCTAATTTCTCTAGTTGAGAGCCTTCATACCACAATGAATAACACAGTAGTAATCCCTATATTGAATACACACATCATAATATAAGTTAGCACATTTTCTTTACAAGAACCTATGTGGGACTAATTAAGACCAATAATTCTTCATTTCTATCATAAAGACATAAGTAATTATATGCTTTAAGTTTTGCTAACGAGCTAGAATACAACCACGTTTACAAATTCGATATATAATTCAAAAAATTACTACAGTACGTTAACTACGGAAATTACATAATTTTCCTTTGCTTAATAAAGAATCCTGTGATCGATGTTGCAAATTTTAGTTTTATGTTAACAAATATCATAGAAGTATCGAGGTGATATGCAACTTAGTTGAACGAATTACTAAAAAAATATATAGTGTATCCCAAAATATTTATTTGATCTATCACTCAATATAATAACAGTTTAGAACCATTACAAATGAGTTAATCATCACACAAGAACTAAAAGTGTAATATGGTACATATCGTGTTTAAAGGACACACATATACTGGGTTCAAAACAACGTTTTATTGAACGAGAAATTTAACATTGTTTTTTTATTTCATTGGTTTTTAAAGTAGTAAACACTGAGTTATAGAAATTCTGTAAATAAGGACTACCAACATTTTTTTTAAAGTTACGTGAGAATATTTTGGGACGAGTTGTTTGATTTTGCATCGATAAAGTCAATGAAATAATTACGCAAAGAAGAAATCAACACGTAAAAAGCCTAAGTAAACTTTCGCCCACGTTTTTTACTTGGATGACATGTCTACTGAAGACGTCGGCTCAAGGTTGAATAATATTAAGAGTTTAGCAAAGACCATTGGCATATCATTTCATTTGGGGGTAATTTGCAAAAGTCCAAAGATGGGTTAACTTTTGAAGAATGCATTCAGGATCTAGAATAAAATGAACTTTTGCGTTATCAATTCAACCAGACAATTGTTCTTCCTCATCCTACGTTCAAGTTTTTGCTTGCACTACTTTATTATTCTTGGCTCCATTTATCCTCAAAGCTTCCTTTGTTGGTATCATTCTGGGCATGAAGATTTCAAGGTCTCATATCAAGTCAATGCGTCAAAAGGATTTCAAGCTACATGCTAGTGTTGTGTTCTTTGTCTCAGTGGGTTAAGTATACTTTCATTTGAATTTCCTTTTTGCTATGTGTGCAACTCCAAGTTCATTTGTAACTTTTGAAATCCTCAATTCTAGTTGAAGTTTGATTCCAGTTATTTATATATATCATTTTTTAAAAAAAAAAAAAAAAAANAAAATACATACAAATTTCATATAGTTTTCAAAAAAAAAAATAAAGAGACAAATACAAAACAATAAAGTTAACAAAGCATATCAATTAACGAACACATAGATTGGTTTTGATCAAAGAACAATGTAATATTTACGGCAACTTGAATTGTCAACATACACTTCAGTATATAACCTTGCAAAGTTTCTTTTCAATGGCCAATGTGGGATCAAAACTAATTCCTTTTACTAGAGCATCGAAATGGCATATGTGATAACTTAATTTGCCTTGACCTATATGTTTTGAAGCTAGAATACAACCAAAGATATTCATTCGATAGTTCAAAAACATGATAACTTAGAACACCGTGATTATCAACCTTTCTATTTTACGCTGTATTTGTCATTCACTTAATAGAGAGCCATGTTATCTATCGATGTTAGCAGCATGGCCGATTTCTATAACTTGTAATTACACGTTAACAAACAACTGCCATAAATAAGTGTGTGCCAAAACAAATGAATTTTGTTATATATTAGATGCATCTCAAATACGCGGTTATAGTTATTTCTCATCCTTCTCATTTTAAGTTTTCTTCTTACTGGATCCTTACCCTACTTACTCAAATAATTTATTTTCTAAAAGAAGACCACTGCAAAATATTTGCTCAATGACTCAAGCTTACAATATCTAACATTTTTGAACATTTAGAAATATTTCAATGGTCAGACAAGAACTAGAAGTGCAACATGCAGACATACCAACAACATTAAACTCCACAAATACGTAAGAACAAGATACATGCAGCTTTTAGATCAAATATGTTGTACGTATACGAGTAGTTATCAAGTCCTATGCCAGCAAGCCTGCCGCCACCAACAGGTAACATCACTAGCGAAGAAGAGTACACAAACCTAGGATGTGATGGACCGGCATTGTTTTCACATGACGAGATATAAGTTGGTGGCGGATTTCAGGGACATAACCAAGACTAAAAGGGACCAGGTGCACAAAAACAATTAAACCATAAAAATATACTCAAGTTTTTGAGACTGGAAGCATTTACACAAAATCAAGGTTTCTTAGAAAAATTAACACTAAAGAGCACAATTTCATCGGTGTCCCGTAACACCACGAGACCTCTAGTTTTCTGTCACTGATGGATACGAGCTTTGGCAAAGATGGAGCGATACCTAGCTAGTGACAAATCAATATACAAAGGTGGTTTAAATGTGATGGTGGTTGAAAACTTGAAATGATAATGACATGGTCGTGATTCGTGAACGGATTTAGTGAACAAGTGCATGAAGAACTGTAGTAACTCTAATGAATGTTAAAAGAAAAAAGAAATTATATCAATATACTAACCATTGGGCTTTCATGCTACTGTAGTAACTCTAATGGATGTAAGGGATGTTAAAGAATTAAATCAAAAGGGATGTTAATTTTTTCTGGGTATCACAGTTGTATTTTTTCTGGGTTTAATGCACGAACAAACCATTAGATTGTTTCTTTGTAATTTGGGAATTTGTGTTTTTGTTATTTTGCTATGAAGATTTGAACTTTTTTAGATTTGTTGAAAGTTTTTTGTATTTCTTGTATTTTAGGAATGAGGATTTGTTTATGTTAATTAAAGATTGGATTTTTATGTTTTAGGTGTTAGGAATGAGGTGATATAAAGTTGCTAATATGTGCAATTGCGGAGGCGGAGAGAGTTAGAATGGAAGTGACTCAAGCTGAAGACGAAGACCATTAATTTTAGAATAGTTGTTAAGGTGAGCTTATGAGGCTCTACAAAACGTAAGATGGTGATGAGTAGCGTAAGCTGGCCTCATTCAAAATTATGAATTTTGTGTTTTTGTTGCTGTACTGATTTTCAGACCTAGCGACTTATATAACCATTTTGTCGCTGTACTGAGTAGCGTAAGGTGACCACATTTTGGATTTCCAAAGGTTGAATTTCATGAACTGAACTTAATTTTGCATAATAAGATTAGTTTTTAGTGTTGTATGTAATTTAATGCTTATTGCATCATATGGTTTTTGAGTTCAGATAAGCAGCTTTTGAGTTTAGATTCCCTTTGGTCTGACAATGTTGTGAGCAAGATGCTTATACTGTATAAATGAATTTTTATTTCGAATTTAGAAATTAGTGATACTCGGTTAAGTGGCCGATTGTGTTAGCTTAGATGTTGGATTTATGAGCTTAAGTGAATGTTGAAAATTCATAAGCTGAAAATAGGCCATACTCACATTATTTTCATTTGTATACGAGCCTTAATAAGGCCGATGGTCTGTATTTATTGTTAATCATTTGGAATATACTCATTTGTTCGAATTTCATATATTTTCTTTTTATAAACCGTCGGAGACTGGATTTGTGAAGAATATTGGTTGCGTCTGCTTTTAGACACACACACACATACACGGTCAGTTGCAAAAGATTGTTTATGCAAATGGCATGTACCCTTTTCTTTGTACAGGTGGCACTGATAATTTTCTGTTTACTAACGCACGTATCTTTGCAGGCATCCTGACTCGCCCTCTGCTCTTGGCCTATGACTATGAGAAACAAATCCGAATAACAGACGCATTTGGAAGCCAACAATTGTGAGGTTAACTCTTAAATTCAAGTATTAGTTCTTCCTTCTTTCAGCCATAAATCTGGAAGGTTTTTGTTACTTCTAATGTTACACCAGCATTTTATCGACACCGGTTGACAAGAAATTAAGATATATGTTTAAAATTAAAGGTGCATTGTTTGATTTTTTATTTGTTCTTTTGAAATTACAATGGGATGTTTGGATTAGCTTATTTTTTACCTTACAGGCTTCTGAAAATACTAATAAGGTGCTTTTGAGTTCATGGCTTATTAGCTTATGTGGACCCTGAATATAGGCTAATCCAAACAAATTAAGGTATTTATGATGAATGTAGAATGTCACAAGTTTTGTCATTATGATGTAACAGAATTAACTATTGTAGTGCGTTCTTTAATGCGATATATCTGATATTACAATTTCTGTGGGATTGGTAGCCTAATAATAGAGACATGTGAATTGGTGTTGTGACTGTGATACTTAGGGGTGTTTGAATTAACTTATATGCATATAATCTTATATGGGTGCTTTGGGTTAGTTTATTAAGGTTGGGGTTTTTTTTATACAAATCTTTCATGAGGCCACGTTTAGATCAGTTACAGCTGTCTTATCCAGAATCAGGCGGTGGTTAAGGTTACGATATGCATACTGATACTCTGGCGGCTGTACTGTGCTGCAGTATGCATACGGTTTACCCATGGCTGGTATTTTTAGTAGGTAACTCATGGAATGAAAGACCCAAATTTTTTTAGAAAGAAAGATGACTGAATTTTGAATTTGAGGAGATAGACCTGTGATTAAGATGAGAGATGGGAGAGATAGATTTTTTTATTTTTTTCTAGGATGAAAGATGAGTGGCTGATAATGATCAACTTTTTTCTTCCGGTTCTAAGTATAGCAAAGCAAATAAGTGATCACGACTGTGTATGCCAACGTTAATCAGAAAGATAGACAAGTCACTTTGCGACAGATAGACAAGTCACTTCCAAAAACCCCGTTAGTTTAGTTTGCTTATAATTCACTTTTTTTACATCTTACTAAAGTAGCATATAGTATATCCCTTCAATTAACCTTTTTAAAGCAGATATCATTAGACCCATAGCCAAACTTTTAACGATAAATTTTAAGAGGCAGGCAGCTTATGATACAGAAAATCAGCATACGAGGTTGGTGATTATGTGAATAACAATTTTTTCGGTAATGCATTGTTTTATTATTCTCATTTTTGAAAATCATTGCCTACAGGCGTTTTTTGTTCCACAACAAAAGTATAACTAAAATTATAATGCTCATTCTAGGCAGCGCTAGAAGGAGATCCTAGGAGTAGGCAGTCATACTATTTTTTTTAGTGTAACGACGTGCGCATAGCTAACTTAAGTAAACGTTACTGAAAACAAAGTAAAAGTAAGATAACTTGCTTCATTTGAAAGCACATGCAGATATAGTTAAAGCTAAATCTATTATAGTATTCCTGCTGCAATATTTGTTCATAAACATGTGATTGAGTGTCAGCACATACTAGGGGTTGTTTGGCGTTGCATCGAAACTACATGAGATACCGATGTGAGGTTATAATAGGAATGCCAAATGTTTGGTTTAGGCTATAACAAGCAAAAAATGTCTTTGGAGCGGACTGCAAATGCATTTCACAAGTGTGTGTGAGGTAAAAAAATGATCTTTTAAATTTTATTAGTAAACTATGCTAGGCAGTAGTTTAATTTCAAATGTTCGCTCATGTAAGGGAATAAGCGGTTTATAGGTCGGAAAAAAGCCAAAAAGAATCTGAATAGTATATTTACTTAGTTGTTTACTTTGTGAATATAACCATATCAATATACATCAGCGTCCAATTCTAAATATTTGGTAATTGGCATACTATTTCACTATAACGTTCTTTAATCAAAAAGAGGGTGACTTCATCATAATCTTAATCTTTCTTTGGTCAATTTTGAAAGTTCTTGAATTCCTTAGTTAATTAAATAGGCTCACATAGTTACTGTTGGTTACACCATACGAAATATGATACACCTTGGAAGTTTCTCATCTTACACCACATCTCAACATGGGTAAATAAGTGGGTCGGGTAGCGAGTAAAACCAAATAATTCTGAGTGCAAGTCAGCTTCAGTTGAGCAGTAGCTTTTTTTTGTTACACATGTATGTTCGAATTTTGCCCGTTTGACCCATTCTATCCATAAAATCTGATCAATGCCAGGGCAAGCTACCTAAGGTTACAGCCATGGTGGATCTATCCTTTGTAACCTAGTTTTAATTATTGTGAATGTTGTTGGACAATTTCTATTTATGTATTTAGTTTGTTTAGAACGTATGGGTCAAAAGGGTGAAAGTATTGGGTTAGGTTAAACCTTAACCCAAACAGCCCGTTAGAAAGTTAGTTAGTTATTTGGCAGTTATTAGTTATTGTGAAACGTCACAATGCTTCATGTGGCAACAGACATGTCATTTCACAATGTATATATAGTCCTTAGTCGAGTCAATGTAAACATACCCATTATTCAGATTCAATAGAACAGTGTTTGCATTATATTGTTTCCACAAATATTCTCAGTTTCACTTACACACACTATGGTTAATTACAAGTAAGTTTTAATGAAGAATTGGCTCCAAAGTAAACCTGTGAAACCATACCAACATTGGTATCAGAGCCACGGTTCTGAAGCCTGGATGGAGACAACACAGAAACACAACCAAGTTACTCTTAACAAGAATCTCATGCAAAAAGATGTGTCCCCTGAATTGTCATCTTGGGACAAACAGAAGAAGAGAATTTCTCCAGAAGGGAAGAGAATGTTAAAACAAAAGGTTGAAGAAATTGTTTCCTACAATTCTTCAAAACTGCAGAAGAAGCATAAAAAAAAGGAGAAACTAGCAGTTACAGGCTGAGAGATAAAAGGGCTAGATGCTACATGTGCAAAAAATGTGGACACGTTTACTGGAAATGTCCAAACAAAAAGGAAGAAACATCTGCATACCAAAATAACACCACAACAGAAATCCCAAACAACACAACCCTACATCAAAACAAAACCATGACACCCTCAAATCTGCAGAACCATGAAAAACTAAAGTTCGCGAGTGAATATGAATCTATTCTATACAAAACCCACTGTCTCAAAGCTCTGCCGCCATTGTACACCTAAAATCGCGTAGGCTTGCACTTTCGATCCATTTATGGTTCTTGTAGACCTAGTTAGGCATCTCTCAACTCGTTGGGTCGTGGGATACACTAGCGAGGCTGTAACCCGCTGAAGCTTCTATGTCTGTCTGTCTCTTGTGTGCAGTACAAAAACAGAGTACACGATCGAGCCCCATAGATAACACCCTACTTCGGATCAACAGAAGATGCATATTTTCTCGTTCCTTTTTACAACGGAAATTGAACAATGGATTAGAAAGAAGGCCGGTATATATAACCGCTAATTCGAGCCTTGAATAATTTTGCATTTGCTTCGACGCCCAATACCCTTCACACCGTCTGGGAGACTGCATAAGTTTCCCATGCACAACAAACATACATGAGAGCCAACATTCTGCGAAAGAAAGGAAGATAAGAGCAATTTTACATCTGACGAATCTGTACCCTCTAAGGTCTGTAATACACGAGCTTGGGTTTAACCCTTAAGTTCTCCAACAAGTTCCTCTGTTGGGAATTCTGCTGAGTGTGAATTCCACTGATGGTTGCTGCTGAAGGGAATCTGCTGAAGACAAGATTCTGCTGATGAAGTATTATTGCTGAAGACATAGTTCAGCATGTTTAGTTTCTGCGGACTTAATAAAACCGCGTATTATGTAATGTAGTTAGGATATGCATGAGTTATATTAGGAAAAGATAATGCATATCATTTAAAGTTTATAGTATATACGTTTCTTGAGAAACGGTTTAGGTTAGAGTTCCTTGTCTATAAAAGGAACACAAGTTTATGTTTGATGTAACGAACAAGTTTACAAGTTTTCAATATATAATCCATAGAGGATTAAGCATTCTTAGTATTTATTGTTTATGCTTGTATTTGTTTTTCGCATTAGAGTACAAGCTTTGGAGATTCTCTATTAGAGTGTTTGTGATTACATAGACACTGCTAACGATCAACGAGAGCTACAAGATCTATCAAGGTTAAATAGATTCAACAAGTGGTATCAGAGCCTCGGGAGAGTCTCTTTGATACTAAGAAATTCATTCTTTAAACAACTCCTCAACAACAAAACTTTACATAATGTCTGGATCTGATGCTGAGTCAGATACAACACACAATCAAAACACAACATCCCTACATCACCTCACTCTCTCAAACAGCAATGCAAAATTCCCTTACCTTAAAATAGAAGAGTATGAACTCTGGGCAATGCAGATGCAGAACTGGATTACCAACATTGACCATAATCTTTGGAAGGTAGTCCTTAAAGGTAATAGTCCAAAGAGGACTGGTACTGATGCAGATGGTAGAATATACTATCTTGATCCTACATCTGCTGAAGAGGTTCTTGCTCTTCAGAGGGAAAATAAAGTGAGAACTATACTTCTTCAAGCTATACCTCCAGACCACTTGGCTGACTTTCACTTCATGTCTGATGCAAAGGATCTCTGGATGGCAATTAAAGCTAGATTTGGTGGGAATGATGAGTCAAGAAGGATGAGGAAGTCAATGCTGAAGTAACAGTTTCAAGAGTTTCAGATCACTGAGGAAGAAGGTA
>LBNU01036386.1:74801-107596 GCA_014162995.1 Artemisia annua | reverse complement strand
GTTATTGTAAGTTTATATTAACTTATTTTTTTGAGAAATTCTTATTGTGTCTCTAAGGAAACTGCTTGTATTGTTCGATTTTTGGATGAGTTCCTTGCACAGTACCTAACTTTTTATGCAAAATCGATCTAAGCTAATACAGTGGAACACAACCAGTCAATTATGTCAGTTAGGTTTCCAGAAAAATATTCACGTGTGCCTAAAATATACACAGGTAGCGCAGTAACAAAAAGGAATTTTAAACAATCTATGAGCACTCGCATTACAGACGTGTGGACACTAAGGCGGCGATGTAGGACATCATAAGAAGCAATCAACAAACACTAAAAGCAGTGATTATCGAGGATCCCTCTCATATTAAGTCACGTAATATATCTAACCACCGCTAATATCCAGGCGTTCATTACCCCTTATTTGCCACACTTGCCTAAGAAGATCATGTGTTGCTTTTCTCTCAAGCACGGCAGCTACTATTTCCTTTGTTCCAGAAGTATGACTGCCATTACTTGGTACGTAAGGCAAGCCCAAGAACTTGTGGTGAGGGCCCTTGGTAGTCTAGCAGGCATCTCAGGAATGGAATATCTGCTTCATATTGGGCAGTGCGCTCCCAAAGCTTTATTTCAATGCTCGTTGGCAACTCCCCTTTGCCAAGGAATAAGTCTCATCATCTGAATCATCAGATGATACATAAGCGTGGAAGAGCAATACTCCATAAAGATGGTTAGGGCATGACGAGGCTACGTAAATGGAGGTGTGGTGCGTAAGGCTGGATTGGTTATGATAGATATTAAACTAATGAGAGTGACAACTAGATGACTACTACGCAGATTGTCTTCAATTTGCGTGAGCTGTATTTAACGTTTTCTTGACACATAAAGGAAGCTCTGACAAGGGCATACAACAGAGATAGGAAATTAACTTACACCTGTTTTCGGTTCCGAGCCTAGTGCATAAAACTCTAGAAAAGCTTAGAATGGAATAAAAGCATATTCTCACATGACCTTTCAGTTATGTCAGAATCAGACAAACTACTCACAGGAACACATTATTGTTGCCCAATAAGGGACAGTGATTTCTATTGCTCATTGTGATGGTTTCAGTGTGAGTTATGGCGAATAGGAGGAGGACTCAAATGTCTTTTGATCTAAAAAGCGTATATGTTATGGTGACAACTTGAATAGAAGCTCGATAGCTTCTGCTCTATATAATCGTGAGTAGTGAGGATGATAAAAAACGAGAAAAAGTCATGCTAAAGTAGATCCTCAGATGTTAATAATATATATGATAATGGCGATTCCGCATTTATACTTTGCTCACTGTTATTATTATGAGTAGGTTGGAAATACATATCAGGTAGTATAAAAAATTTGTATACCCTTGAGGAATTGACCTTGTATTTTTATAAGTCAACTCTTAGGTCGTGAGAGTGAATCAGGGGTAATAGCAGCGGCAAATACAATTGTGGTTATTAATGCAGCGGTTATTGTGTATGATTCAGCAGTCGTCTTCATCCATTTCTCACCCTCACTAACCAAATCCTTGTGCTCTCTTGTGAAAACCATTTCAGGTGTTTCATCAGCATTGTTCTTTTGCGTACGGTTTAGTGGACATACAAATTCTTCTATTTCCTACAAAATTACATGTTAACCATGGTAGGTAAATAATACTTGGTCTTACAATATTTTTTAGAGATTCTTACCTTAAACCATTGTAAATCACGTTGAAGTTGCAAAGCTGCCCCAGAGATATTATTCAATCTGTTGGCAGGTGCCAATCTTGCAGCCAAATGCAAGAGGTTATTTCCAAACGAGTCTTTTATTGTTTTATAGATATTCCTGTGTTCACTCATTTTATATACTAGGCTGTAAACATTTTCCGAGCGATTTATCACAGCATATTGAATAAAGTTGTGACCATCTTCGTTGGTACACCAAATTGCGTCAGCAAATCGAGATACCACTGATTGAACAACATCAGATGCATTTTGTCTTGTGGCTTCAAAAATCGTATTGTTGTAATAGTGATGGTAGGTGTTGGGGTTAGTAACACTACTAATTATCAAACATATACATACGAGTAACCTGCGAGCATCAGCACGATTCATATATCTCTTTCCCATAAATGACAATGCTGCAAGACAGACCCAAATGAGTATCTCAAGAAAAAGATATATAAATTTTTATCTCCTATTTCTGATCATACATAGATTGTAAATCTCTATTCGGTCTTACCAGCTTTCAGAAAGAGAAAAAGTGAAACCCCACGAATCATAATAAAACCTGGTTCAAGATAAGACTATTTTAGAATTTAGCGGTTACAGAACATGCACCCAATAAGTTAAAGTTACAAATAACTATAATTAACTGAATTTCACCAAGTATAGTTAAAAGATAAAAAAGATGCAAAAGCAATGGTTTTACCTTATTGGTTATGTTAATGTTAATTTTTATCGACAAAAGATATTAAGAAGATTCAATACTGTACTTACACCGACTTTGTGTTTTATGCTAGCTGAAAAGGTAAAAGTATCCGTTCAAAAAAAAGTTAAAAGAAAAAAGAAAGAGAAAATAAGTGATGTATAACAATCAGGTTTGATTTTGGAGCCATAATTTGATGATACTGTGTAAATTTGACAATCAGGTACTTATCAAAATGTCCAATAATAAAATGTGCATAGTCAAAGATAATCGATAAATTTTCATATCGACTTAAAAAACAATTTAATTGGCTGTAACTTGAAGTGGACACTTATTATAAAACATCGATTTTCCTAAATAGCAGTATGTTTTAACTTTATATACATTACTTACCAAAAATGGAAAGCTTCCATAGATATGCAGCACATGTATGACGTGACCAAGCACTGCTGTGAAACATTTCTTCCCAAGCTTTGTCCAACTCAGTGCCTTCATATTCTAAATACTATATAACATTGAACATAGATCGAGAGTTGGTGTACATGAAATTGGTTAGGGATTTAATCATCATAAAATGGAAAGGCAAAGAAACGGACCTTTTAAACCATCCCGAAAGTTGCATCTGCGTGGGTAGTTTTGTGACATAGCCATCAGAACCGCTTCACTATGTATGGTTTCGTAACGCTCCAACAACTCACTTGCAAAGTCTACATATTTTCGAAATAGAGTTAGTCATGTCACCAACTGTTGGAATTAGATTTAGCCAGTATATAGACCGACTTACTCCAATTTTTAGAAGAAATAGCAAGAATGAGAAGCTCTTCACCACTTCTGCCGGTAAAAACTTTACAGTTCTCTTCTTTCCTGATGTGTTCTAACAAACACATAGATGTCTCAATATGCATATTAGAAAGAGATATGGCAAGTGGTGTATGGCCCGCCCTGTCTGTGGCAAATAACAAATTCCGGTTTCTTCTTAACAATATTTTAGCGGCTTCAGTGTTGCCAACAATAGCAGCAACATGAAGTGGAGTGCTTCCATCTAAATTTTGCACATCCAGTAGTGTGTTCTCTGCAGGCGTCAATTCTAACAATTCCTCTAAGAATTCATGATTCTTGGAAGAACCTACTGCTACATGTAAAGCCGTGTTGCCGTTATTAGTGATTTTGTCCACCGGTGTTGCTTCACTCATGTAACGGACAGTTTCTGGATGCCATATTCCACGTAGACATCCCTTATACACCTCGTGGTTTTGATACATTTCTATTTTTATCTCTAAATCTCTCGTACCTACCTCATCTTCTGGTATTGAATTTCCTACTATCAAAATTTGGTAGATTTTGTTATGAAGGTAAAAAAGCTGTAACAAAAAAACATGTGCTTTAATCTGAATCATCAGGGATCACAATAAAGGAAGAATGATTATTAAAAAAAAAAAAAAAAAAAAAAAAAAAAAAAAAAAAAAAAAAAAAAAAAAAAAAAAAAAANAGGTCATTAAAGTATTCATAAGGGTTTTAGCCCGAATAGCTAAAGCTGATACTGCTATAACCAGCCCACACGGCTAAAAGCCCAACGAAGGTTGCCATGTAAATCAATCTTCCTGACAAACATTAGCCAAACACTAGCGTCCTTGCATGGATAACAACCCCAGGGCAAGGTCAGGCTTGGGATCTTATCCCCAAAACCATTACACGTCTAAGCCATGTGTAACCACATCACTCGAGGTAATGCCGCGAGTATTTCGATAATACATGCAGATCTTGTCGAAAGATCCCCATAACCACCTGAGTCAATCATGACGCGACACGTGTCATTTCTTGTCTCCTCCATAGGATCACCACGTGGTTCATCCATAACCATTCGATCATCCACGACCGTTGGATCACTTCCACGTGTCGCACATAACCCCAGATGCATCCCTATAAATATTAGGTGGTTTTGGCAAAGCTAAGGGAGCTATCTTCTTCACCTTTCACACACACAAAACACACACCAATCGTATTTGAGTGTTACCCCGACTCAAGATAAACATTTCTTATCTCGAGGCCCTTACCGAAAGCGGGAAACCGAAAATATAATCATCATCCGCCTCATAACATACCTTTGATTTAACCCTTAATCCACGCTTACGTACCATACGTAAACATGGCGCCATCTACGGGACCCATGCCGTAATCAAAGTCATCGGTTCCATTTTTTCTATCACCAAAAAACTCGAAAACCTCATTATTATTCGTTGAAAACACGAACAAAATTTTCATTGCACCTCATTTTGGTCATAAAAACACTGTTTCAAAAAACATGACGGAAATCTGATGTGTAGATCTCGTTTTATATTTGTAAATCGAATGTAACAAGTTAATACCAACACTCTCGGGCAGTTCGTACAGGGACGGAGCTAGAAACAAATATGACCGGGTGCACAAATTTTTTTGAACCATAATATAATAGAGTTAAAAAGTGGATTAAAACGAAGATTTTTTATTTGTAAGTATACCAACTAAATAATACTAGAGACACATTTTGATGTACCGGGTGCATTTAAGATACATTTAGAAAAATCGATAATTTTTTCAAAAATTAACATTATATAAAAAAAATCCATAAGGTGCACGTGCACCCGCGGGTACCCCCTTGGCTCCGTCCCTGAGTGCGTACCCATTACTTTATAGTATAGACTCAGTAAGACTGGGTCATTCACTGACGAGGGAAATACAAGTGTTTAAGTAACTTGATAAATAAAGCAGTGTTTTAAACTCACACAATTATAGAAAATATAAAATAAGTAAATGACGAGAATTGATTAAATAACTAAATAGAAATGAAACTTAAATCAATAGAAGATGTACTCCCCTAACTATTCCTTTAACCTACGAATGTCATGATTCACTAGTGCAATGTCTAATTAGCAAACCTTAGTGGGTCTTTTGTGTCGTAAGGTCTAATACGGGTCGTTAGTCCCTACACACTTCATGGAATAACTACATACCCCGATGCTAGTGGGTGATAACCTAGTTACTGTCTAAGCATTAAATACCCCAACTAATCTATCTAACATGTTTTAATGTGTTTTGTCATACACTTAGTTACTAAAAAAATGTCAGTTCACCATTCACTAAATCTTAAACTCTATCGTCTACAACTTTTAATCCTGTTAGGTTAGTGTTCATAATCCTAACCACTAAGTGATATTGATCAATATACTAGTGATTCATGTACTCAACTTTCAGTAGGGAACCTACTAATCAACTACAATCAACGGATAAACTCAAGGGCATAAGTATACTAACAGGCACATAAATTATCCAAAGCAAAGCTAAATTAAACTCAATAAATCATGTCATTAATATGAAAGGTTCATAACAAGGCAAGCGCATAAGTGCTTATCCTTCCATAACACAAAATAAACGTATAATAGTCGAGTTTGAATGATTAAACATAATGTTAAGTATGATAACAATCAAACCGATAAAGATGAATTCATAATGTGTAAATCCTTCATCCTATGATGATTGCAGCCTTGGGTATGGAGGAAAAGCTCTGGAAAACGTCTATGCTCTTCTTGGGTTAAGAAAAAGATAACATCAATAAGTTATGAGGTCGATACATATAAGCTGAAGCCCAGCCCGTCAGTCGATACGGAGTATGGGCATAATACCCATACACCGTTTGGTCCTCATGTGCATTAATTACACATGGCTTGCACTTTACGCCACGTCACTAATCTTCAGTTCACAACGTATGGATAGACGTCCAGTATGGGTCTTCCAACACTTGGCGTATTTCTTGTCTTCATCTCATATGACATATGGACATAGATGCTATACGCCATATGGTCTTGTGTCCAGGTCTTGGTATTTCTGGTTTTGAGTGGATAAACCCTTTTACCAAAAAAAGCTTTTATAAAATTGCCAAGTAATGCATTTTAGATCTTTTACGAAGGCAATGCATACAATTAAACTGAATCAAAGTAAGTCTATTCTCTTAAAAAGTTTTTGAAATTCATAAAGAAAACAGTTTATTGTAATTTTTTCAAGGAAACAATCTTGAGCAAAAGTCTGAACGAGTGTTCTTTCATCAGTGCATTTTGTCATTTACATCAACTTTGAACTAAGATTAGTTGGAGCCCTTTGATAGAAAGGACTCTCCAAAAATTAGCGTATGCCATTTTATACAACGAGCACACGGTATTCTTTAGTAAAAGGCGAAAGAATAGTTCGCTTTGTGCTCATTGCATGGCTGCGTGCCTTTCACCAATCAAACTCCTTGGGTTATATAATCACTTGCACTCCCTTTGTTTTCTTCAGCCAGCCGATGTGGGACAAACCCATTTTGGGTTGTCCAAAAGTTCTCTTTAGTCAGTACTGTACATTCAAAATTTATTTAGTGGAGTGGTATTCTGATGAGTAACATGTAAAGTTATAACCGCAACCAAAAAGGGTTTTTCATCTTTAACATTTGTCAATTGTGTTCTCATGATACTAAGTAGTCACAAACGCAAACCCATAACCAAAAGAAAGATATTCAATTTATTGTTGAATGTTGATGATATTAATATACAAGTTTGCGGTATTCTTATCGGTGTCTCTAAGAAGTTTTATATCTTGGATTGATTGGTGCCATTGAGTCACGACCTAGTCGAAGCCACCCAGGGTGTTTAAGAAAAGGTATGTTTACAGCTATTTCTTGACACTGAGTTAAGTTCGTGACGATATTGATAGATATGCATGCCTTTGATCACCACTTGATACTCGTTTAAAATGGTTTGAAAACGAATTCCCGGAGTTGGAAATTGAGGTATTTGTTTATCACTTTTCTCACTTTCATATTCATTTATAAAACAGTTCAAGTTTAAGTAGTATCCAGATTCTGGTTAACGTTTTATAGTGCCTCAAACTATTATATCACTTTAATGAAAATATTACATAATCCATGATTTCTCACAAATATCTTGTACTATAATATAATGTATTTTAGAAGATACACAGAAGAACACAAAATAGTAGTGTTTCTTTGTAACGTATATAGTTATATCAGGGCCGGCTTTGAGGGTGTGCAAGGTGAGCGATCGTACAGAGCCCCAAAATTTTTAAGGGCCTCAAAATTTGTCCCATTAATAATTATATGCATGTGTACGCATATTTTTCACAAAGAAAAAAGTATTTAGATGTGAAAGTATCTTAAATGAGTAATATCTTAGAACGATTAGCTAACTAATTGCATTATATCTCATAAATAGTGACACTTTATATATAGCATTACTTATCGAAAGGCCTCATTATTTAATTTCGTCCAGGGCCCTCAAAAAATTCATAAATTCATGGGACGGCCCTGAGTTATATGATGGTTGTTAAAAGTTAAAACATAAGAGCTTAGCTATTTTCGACATGAGTACATTATATATTTTTTTTGGCAAAAAATAAGACAATATATTGATATTAGAGATTAAGAAAATCCCTTGAAACTACTCCGTAATATTTTGATGAACTACTTGAAATGGAACTACAAAACACTTTAATTTGGCATTTTGATTTTAAACGTGAGATCTTGCTTATACTTGCTCGTGAGATCTTGACTCAAACTTGAACTTGAAAATGTGAGGAAGACTTGAACTTGGAATCATGTGAAACAAAACTTGAAAAGTTGACCCTTGAAACTACTTGAACTTGGTCAACTCTTGAACTTACAGCTTACCTGAGAACATATTAACCCAATAGATAAAACGAAACTTGGATACCACCATTGACTATATAGGGGTTTCATGTCTTGACTTAGTTGCTTGATAACCCAACTTAAACTCAAAACAACACGAATTTCGACATGAGTGCATGACGTTAAACAGGGATGAAACCAGGTTGTGGAGTAATGAGGTGCACTTACACTAAACTAAACAATACTACAAACACAAATTTTAGGGACGTATGCATCTATATCTATATCTATATCTATCTATATCTATATCTATATCTATATATATATAAAGAATGAGTTCCCCCTATTGAATGTGAGCATTAATGTTACAAGCTAAGAAACTCAAATATGTATTTAAGCTAATGAATTTAGTAGAGAAGCCAAAGGTCTTGAGCTTATTCCAAGCCTTAAAAGAGCTTTTATAGTTCCATAGATTTATTACAATGAGTTTTGAAGATTAACCACATTAAGAGAATTAATGAGATTAAACACATTGAGAGAATTAATGTAGCGTCTCTTGATATCTTCTGCCAACTTATTGCATCAGTTAACATCCCTTCTCCACCTCTTTTATAAGCTACACCAACCAAAAACATCCCACTCTACACCCACAATAACACTTACAATCTCAGTTTTGATATGATTTTTTTGATGTGTTTTTCTATTAGCCTTTTGGAGAGGATCTTGGAAGATGATTGATTATGAGTTGCTGATATATACTTTCTCTCACGCTCATATCTCTCTCACATATGTGAAACAATTGATTTTGTTAGTTTAGTTTATTTTTGTGTTTCATTTTGTTAGTTTATTGTAAATACGTGATGGATATGTTAGTCATTCTTAAATCTAAAAATAATAATAATAATAATAATAATAATAATAATAATAATAAAAAAAAAAAAAAAGAAGCTAAAGTAGCAGTGGCATAGATTATTTAGGAAGTTACACATGTTATCTAACCAAATATATTATCTTTTTGCTTTTAGGCTTACACAGTTGGACTTATGGTGTCACAAGGACTTATCTTGCTTATAGTTTCTGAAAGAAAATCTAATTTTTTCGCTTTCACATGTCCTGAGTGATAGGGTGATGTTTCTCACTTTACAAGAATTGTTCATTGATTTTTGTTTTTGTTTCTCACAAGCATTATTCATACCATTTGGCTTTGGCTATGGACCTATCTCCATTGAAAAGACTTTTGGGTATACGTACAATCATCAATCTTATGTTTTGCTATTGAATTTATACAGTTTATTAAACATTTATTGGTGGATCATAAAGGTCTAGCCTTTGTTTTATGTATTGTTTTAATAAACTCAACTGGCTTGAATTGTTAAAGTATTACACATTAGGACTACATTTGGGGTCATGGGTAGGTGTCGATTTTGACAACAAGATGAAGATGGAATATCATGAAACTCAAACACAAGACAATGACGGAAAAAATCAACATAACTGAACGCTAATAATGACAGAAGCATATAGATTTTAATTAACTTCTTTTATATTAACTTACAAGCTTCTAGAGTTTCGTTGCATTGCAGATTACAAGCTTACGTTTACCTATTTGGAGTTACAGAGTTACCTGCTCCAGCAATGATATGATTCAAAGAAAACAATCCCTATATCCATCTATGGTACCTTTTATTCTTTGAGTTTATTTTAATAAGTAGTCTATTTATATCTTTACAAAGCTGTAATGCTTTTGTTGTGTTGTGTGTGTTAACAGGATGAGATGTTTGAGATTCAGAAGGAGATGTACAAGGGTCAACAATATAGTCAGATTTACTATATTCAGTTACACTTGATCACTCTTATTTACTCTTTTTGTGGAGAGTTCTTGAGCAACCAGGTGACAAATTCACTAACTCACAAACATTTTGGTATGGAATATATGTTTTCAAGGCAAAATGTGAGCATTGATGACATAATTCCTTGGCATTCAAGTCCATATTATTAAGTTGAGTTTATTGTATGAGAGACTCAAAGAGACCCGAAAGTAATTGCTTGCTAACAAAGATTATACAACTATGTTCTTTGATCCAATTCAAATGCAAGTCCTTATGATTCAAGTTTATAAGTTGAGTTTATGTAATAAATGAGACTCAAAGCCTCATAGTAAATGTTATCTTATATTACTCATCGACTACCTGACAATAGCTAATCTTTGGTTATTAAATTAGTTTAGAGTTTAGTCATTTCAATTGCTCTTTAATGTCTTATGTCTTATGGCATGCGTAAAAAAGTTACATCAAGCGAGAGTTAAAATTTTATATTTAGAACTACTATAGCAACACCAAACGGTTATATATCTTTTGAGTTGTATAAATAATTTCATCATATTAATTTGAAATTTAACATGGAAAACTTACAAGCCATCATCTTTTGTAACTACAAATAACACACACTTTGATCGTCTTCGCCAATCATCATACCTTGCAAGTGACTAAATATAAAATCTTTGCATACCTAACAACTAAAAAAGGAAAGAAACGAAAGCTTTGCATTTTGGTTGATTAATTGTAGAACATGGTCGGTCAGTCAATGGTCACATAATAGAGAAGATATATAGGGGTAAGTGGCATGTCAAAACAATTAGTGGGAGAGGTATAACCTCAAATTCTATTGTATGAGATATGCTACAATTGTGATGTAATTTAACGCATTATCAAACCTCTTTTACTATTTTGCAATCTATACTAACTTTTTGAAGTAAAAAAATATTACTTCATGTTTGTTACGAGCTTTTCATGAGGAAAAGGCATGTTTAGTTAACTTATTTTAATGAGTTCCCTATCAACTAATTTACAATAACCTTTATTTTAAAACAATAATCATTTATTTACATATAAATGTTTGTGAGGGTAGATAAGAATGTTGAACTCTATAACTCTTCATGATTTAAAGGATTATAAATCGATTGTTATTGATTTGTTTCAATAGTAATTTTTAATGACCGATGTGAAAATATGCAACAAATGTGATGTCAAGGGTATAGAATGAAAGGTTAAACTTTATAACTAGAAAATGCTTAAGAAAACAATGATTAATAAATATTTTGAACCGAATTGATTTGTCTCGAATATTTAAAGCCAAACCAATGTGCTATTCTAACCCAAACAAACTAAACATGGCCACTTTGTACATAATTTGACCCACACATATTTTCCTATATAAAAATTGAGTTCTTGCGTACAAGCAAACCGATAAATGATATTATTGTGTCTTTAGTGAGACTATGAGACTAATGCTGGTGAACAATAGAGTTTTGTAAAGAAGATGTAAATACTAGATAACCTTTTTATAAAGTTCATGAGAGTTGCATGTTTTGTATACATAAAAATTGACGAATCACGGATCCAATGTTGGTTGGATAAAGATTCCCCCGGCACTTGCATGTTTTGTATCCATTTAGGATCCATATTAAATAAATTAATTTGGTTATGATTATGAAATTAACTATTATAGCAAATATTAAAATGTTTTTATGTGGGTTTTTTTCTGTTACGTATCCAGAAATCATGGGTTGAACGATAGCACGAGATTATAAGGTAAGTTTCACAAGTATATAGTGGAACCTCACACGAAGATTTTTATTGTAAATGAGTAGCTGAACTTTATAGCGATAAAATAAATTACTTAAAATCTGGCACTATACAGTCCATGGCAACGGAAATACGAATTAGGGTAAACGGGTGAGCAACATCAGCGATTTGATGGTACACATGATGATTGGAGATTTTACAAGATAACCATAAATCGCGGGATAAAATATGATGTTAGCCATACTTTTTTAGATTCGATTAGGTAAGACGAAGTCACATAATAGTTTAGGACTAAAAAAGTATTTAATAAGTTGAAGAGAACCACAAATCTCGAGATAGAACTTTCTGTTAGATAACTTTTTATTGTAACTCATATTTATTTATGATTATTACAAAATAAGGATAAATCATATTAAAATACTCTAGAGAACCAAAAATCTCGGGATAGTATGATGTGTTAGATATATTTTTTAGATATTAATTGAATCGGCCAAGTCGAAGTCACATAATAAATGAGGACTAAAAGAGTACCCAAGAGGTTAAGATTTAGGTACGATATTACAAAACAAGGGTAACTCATATTTAAATACTACGGGATAACCATATATCTCAAGATACAATGTCGTGTTAGCTATACTATCGCCTAACATTGTCGTATGAAAATTAATATTTGAGGTATTGGAAATTTTTTTACTTAAACTAAGATCTCAGGGAATAAATTGTCCTTTCAAAGTTGTGAGTTATAACTTTGTTGAAATGTATTGTCTGTCACAAGGTAACACACTATAATGAGTAAACCGAAAGTAATCAACGTATAAACATAACTCGAACACTTTTTACCCGACATACAATTATGATTTAATCATGGTGAACAAAGCCCGTGCATCGCACGGGCCATGCTGCCTCGTTTAAGAGAAAAATCGATGTTTTTAACAAATTTAACACTACGACACAAAAATTCATGGGTATCATGGGACCCTCGAGACCCACCCTAATTCCGTCATTGACGTCAAACACGCACAAACGTACATCAAAGTTAAAATAAGATTAAATAACGTGACCCCACCAGAGATTATATTGATAATAACGAATATAAAAAATTATAAAAACGGTGTTAATGCGAATCTTTATCATTAATTTTCTTTTTTCTACTCGATTGAATATTATACACAGTACTTAGATACTAATTTAATAGATCATTAATAATATATCTTGTATATGTCGTTTTAACGTGCAACTCAAATATCCTAATTTTTCTACAAACCATACGATAAATAAAACAAATAACGATTAAACTTTATGTTTTATCTCAAAATAGGAACAAAAGAAAATGTGACATCTTACCTTTTCATTTTATCAACTTTACATATAATACTTTTATCAAAATCTAAACATCATCACATTCTCCATATTCTCGGGCTTACTTAATGATAGAAGTATTACATGTCCACATTCTACATTCTCAAACTCCAGAGTCTCCTTACTTTCGAGTCGTTAGCATGAGCTGTAAGCTGCAAACTGTAAGTTGTAAGCTGTAAACTATAAAGCTGTTAACATAAGCTACAAGCTGTATCTTTCTTTTTCTTTTATTTTTTTTTTTATTTTTTTTTAATAAAAGTGTTTGGTGAATTAGCTATCAACTGTAATTATAAGCTGTTAACAGTAATTTTACGTTTTAACAGCTACAAATATTTTAAAAGCTTCATGAATCAGCTTTTCATTTTGGAGCTACTTGTTTAAAATAAAAGTTTGAAATTGATGTATCAAAGGCTATGTTTGGCAAAAGTAGCTGTAAGCAGTAGCAGTGAGTTGTGAGCAGTAGCCAAAAAAACTCACAGCTTCATAAAGAAGCATTGAGAAAATGAGCTTTCCTAAAAAATAGCAAAACCCACAGCTCTCATGCCAAACGAACACTAAAAATCAAAAAGCTCATTGTTCACCGCTCATTACTCAAAAAAGCTCGAAAAAGCTTTGTGCCAAACATAGCCAAATAGAACTGCTTGTTTTGGAAAAAATTACTTTTATAATAAAAAAAGCTTACAGCTAAAAAAAAAAAAAAAAAAAAAGCTCCTATCAAACAAACCCGATATAAAAAAAAAGTACATCAATAAAACTTCTTTCTACCCCGTTTGGATCCCACTTGTTCATAAAACACACACAAAGACACACCGTAATTCCACACACCAATCGTATTTGAGTGTTACCCCGACTCAAGATAAACATTTCTTATCTCGAGGCCCTTACCGAAAGCGGGAAACCGAAAATATAATCATCATCCACCTCATAACATACCTTTGATTTAACCCTTTAATCCACGCTTACGTACCATACGTAAACATGGCGCCATCTACGGGACCCATGCCGTAATCAAAGTCATCGGTTCCATTTTTTCTATCACCAAAAAACTCGAAAACCTCATTATTATTCGTTGAAAACACGAACAAAATTTTCATTGCACCTCATTTTGGTCATAAAAACACTGTTTCAAAAAACATGACGGAAATCTGATGTGTAGATCTCGTTTTATATTTGTAAATCGAATGTAACAAGTTAATACCAACACTCTCGGGCAGTTCGTACAGGGACGGAGCCAGAAACAAATATGACCGGGTGCACAAATTTTTTTGAACCATAATATAATAGAGTTAAAAAGTGGATTAAAACGAAGATTTTTTATTTGTAAGTATACCAACTAAATAATACTAGAGACACATTTTGATGTACCGGGTGCATTTAAGATACATTTAGAAAAATCGATAATTTTTTCAAAAATTAACATTATATAAAAAAAATCCATAAGGTGCACGTGCACCCGCGGGTACCCCCTTGGCTCCGTCCCTGAGTGCGTACCCATTACTTTATAGTATAGACTCAGTAAGACTGGGTCATTCACTGACGAGGGAAATACAAGTGTTTAAGTAACTTGATAAATAAAGCAGTGTTTTAAACTCACACAATTATAGAAAATATAAAATAAGTAAATGACGAGAATTGATTAAATAACTAAATAGAAATGAAACTTAAATCAATAGAAGATGTACTCCCCTAACTATTCCTTTAACCTACGAATGTCATGATTCACTAGTGCAATGTCTAATTAGCAAACCTTAGTGGGTCTTTTGTGTCGTAAGGTCTAATACGGGTCGTTAGTCCCTACACACTTCATGGAATAACTACATACCCCGATGCTAGTGGGTGATAACCTAGTTACTGTCTAAGCATTAAATACCCCAACTAATCTATCTAACATGTTTTAATGTGTTTTGTCATACACTTAGTTACTAAAAAAATGTCAGTTCACCATTCACTAAATCTTAAACTCTATCGTCTACAACTTTTAATCCTATTAGGTTAGTGTTCATAATCATAACCACTAAGTGATATTGATCAATATACTAGTGATTCTGATACGACCCGTTAAGGTAGTATCGATAGTAGCATCCCTTCAAGCGTGATGCATGCTCCGTCAGAAAAGAAGAATAGAAGAATGAGATATATTTTGATCTTTAAACTTGATTGATTTTCATTAATGATACGAAACCTTAAATAGACGCTTATGAGATAATCTCATATAAACACAAATACTTATCCTAACATGACTCCAACACATATCCTAGCACGACTCAAATACATATCCTAAACATTACGATAGTTATCTTAATACGATATCCTTGTGCCATCATCCACATGTGTAACACTCCCCACTCCTTCAAAAACCACCTTGTCCTCAAGGTGTTATCTTTAAGAAGAAAAAAAATATATTACGATATGTCCAGAGGAAAGCATTCGTAAGGCTTGTTCATCCATAGTTATGAACGCTCTCTCAATGAAAGCACCAGTTGATACGACCCGGATTGGGTAATATCGGTAATTAGCACCACTTCAAGCGGATGCTTGCTCCGTCAGAAAAGAAGAATAGAAGAATGAGATATATTTTGATCTTTAAACTTGATTGATTTTCATTAATGATACGAAACCTTAAATAGACGCTTATGAGATAATCTCATATAAACACAAATACTTATCCTAACATGACTCCAACACATATCCTAGCACGACTCAGATACATATCCTAAACATTACGATAGTTATCTTAATACGATATCCTTGTGCCATCATCCACATGCGTAACACTACCTTAACGGAGGTGGTAAACCGCGAGCTAGAACAATATTTGCGGGCCATGGTTGCCGACCGTCGTACTCAATGGGTTCGTCTTTTGCCATGGGCCGAGTATTGTTACAATACCTCGTATCATAGCAATTAGCAACATTAAAATGACGCCCTATCAAGCTTTATATGGTAAACTTCCATTGGCCATCATTCCATACCCATCCGGATCAGCAAAAGTCGCAGCTGTGGATGATGTATTGACCGAACGAGATGCATTGTTGCGACTGTTAAGGCAAAATTTATTAGCAGCAAAAAATCGAATGGAAGAGAAAGCTAACCGCAAGCGCAGAGACATTGAGTTTGACGTGGGGGATAAGGTGCTCGTCAAGCTACAGCCTTACCGACAACTCACCTTGGCTAGGCGGTTATCCAACAAATTGGCTAAGCGATACTATGGACCGTATGAGATTTTAGAGCGTATTGGGAAAGTAGCTTACCGTTTAGCTTTACCGACTGATAGTAAGATCCATCCAGTGTTTCATGTTTCTGTTCTCAAACCATTTTTGGGTGAAGACACTGAGGAAGTAACGAGTTTGCCTGAGGAGGTTGAAGACGGGCGGCCAATTGAGCAACCTATAGCTGTTAATGGGTCGCGGGTTATATTGCGTAATGGGCAATTGGTTCAACAAATTTTGGTACAGTGGGCGGGGCGTGCGCCTGAGGAAGCAACCTGGGAGTCATTGGCTGAATTTCAAAATGCTTACCCAGCTTATGACCTTGGGGACAAGGTCCTTTTTGAAGGAAGGGAGAATGATACACCAGGGGCTGGTGTTAAGCCGAGACGAAGTACAAGGGCGTCTACAGCACCGGTGTGGCACAAGGACTTTGTGTTGCACTAGGATGACTACTATCTTTATGTTTCTGTTATGTTAAGATATGTCATTGAGTCGACTTAGATAAGTGTCAATCTGAGTCTGTGTTAGGATAAGTGCCATGTTAGGTTGTGTCTGGTGATAATTGCCACATTAGGATAAGTGTCAGTTGTGTTTGTGTTTGAGTAGGATTACCCTACGAGTCCTGTAGGCTATATAAGCCACGTCAATGAATGAAATCAAGCAGCTTTTTGAGTCAATTAATCTGTTTATCTAAGTCGACTCAATGACATATCCTAACATAACAGAAACATAAAGATAGTAGTCATCCTAGTGCAACACAAAGTCCTTGTGCCACACCGGTGCTGTAGACGCCCTTGTACTTCGTCTCGGCTTAACACCAGCCCCTGGTGTATCAGATTCATGTACTCAACTTTCAGTAGGGAACCTACTAATCAACTACAATCAACGGATAAACTCAAGGGCATAAGTATACTAACACGCACATAAATTATCCAAAGCAAAGCTAAATTAAACTCAATAAATCATGTCATTAATATGAAAGGTTCATAACAAGGCAAGCGCATAAGTGCTTATCCTTCCATAACACAAAATAAACGTATAATAGTCGAGTTTGAATGATTAAACATAATGTTAAGTATGATAACAATCAAACCGATAAAGATGAATTCATAATGTGTAAATCCTTCATCCTATGATGATTGCAGCCTTGGGTATGGAGGAAAAGCTCTGGAAAACGTCTATGCTCTTCTTGGGTTAAGAAAAAGATAACATCAATAAGTTATGAGGTCGATATATATAAGCTGAAGCCCAGCCCGTCAGTCGATACGGAGTATGGGCATAATACCCATACACCGTTTGGTCCTCATGTGCATTAATTACACATGGCTTGCACTTTACGCCACGTCACTAATCTTCAGTTCACAACGTATGGATAGACGTCCAGTATGGGTCTTCCAACACTTGGCGTATTTCTTGTCTTCATCTCATATGACATATGGACATAGATGGTATACGCCATATGGTCTTGTGTCCAGGTCTTGGTATTTCTGGTTTTGAGTGGATAAACCCTTTAACCAAAAAAAGCTTTTATAAAATTGCCAAGTAATGCATTTTAGCTCTTTTACGAAGGCAATGCATACAATTAAACTGAATCAAAGTAAGTCTATTCTCTTAAAAAGTTTTTGAAATCCAGAAAGAAAACAGTTTGTTGTAATTTTTTTCAAGGAAACAATCTTGAGCAAAAGTCTGAACGAGTGTTCTTTCATCAGTGCATTTTGTCATTTACATCAACTTTGAACTAAGATTAGTTGGAGCCCTTTGATAGAAAGGACTCTCCAAAAATTAGCGTATGCCATTTTATACAACGAGCACACGGTATTCTTTAGTAAAAGGCGAAAGAATAGTTCGCTTTGTGCTCATTGCATGGCTGCGTGCCTTTCACCAATCAAACTCCTTGGGTTATATAATCACTTGCACTCCCTTTGTTTTCTTCAACCAGCCGATGTGGGACAAACCCATTTTGGGTTGTCCAAAAGTTCTCTTTAGTCAGTACTGTACATTCAAAATTTATTTAGTGGAGTGGTATTCTGATGAGTAACATGTAAAGTTATAACCGCAACCAAAAAGGGTTTTTCATCTTTAACATTTGTCAATTGTGTTCTCATGATACTAAGTAGTCACAAACGCAAACCCATAACCAAAAGAAAGATATTCAATTTATTGTTGAATGTTGATGATATTAATATACAAGTTTGCGGTATTCTTATCGGTGTCTCTAAGAAGTTTTATATCTTGGAATGATTGGTGCCATTGAGTCACGACCTAGTCGAAGCCACCCAGAGTGTTTAAGAAAAGGTATGTTTACAGCTATTTCTTGACACTGAGTTAAGTTCGTGACGATATTGATAGATATGCATGCCTTTGATCACCACTTGATACTCGTTTAAAATGGTTTGAAAACGAATTCCCGGAGTTGGAAATTGAGGTATTTGTTTATCACTTTTCCCACTTTCATATTCATTTATAAAACAGTTCAAGTTTAAGTAGTATCCAGATTCTGGTTAACGTTTTATAGTGCCTCAAACTATTATATCCCTTTAATGAAAATATTACATAATCCATGATTTCTCACAAATATCTTGTACTATAATATAATGTATTTTAGAAGATACACAGAAGAACACAAAATAGTAGTGTTTCTTTATAACGTATATAGTTATATGATGGTTGTTAAAAGTTAAAACATAAGAGCTTAGCTATTTTCGACATGAGTACATTATATATTTTTTTTGGCAAAAAATAAGACAATATATTGATATTAGAGATTAAGAAAATCCCTTGAAACTACTCCGTAATATTTTGATGAACTACTTGAAATGGAACTACAAAACACTTTAATTTGGCATTTTGATTTTAAACGTGAGATCTTGCTTATACTTGCTCGTGAGATCTTGACTCAAACTTGAACTTGAAAATGTGAGGAAGACTTGAACTTGGAATCATGTGAAACAAAACTTGAAAAGTTGACCCTTGAAACTACCTGTTGGTCCCGTTTACCCGGTTAAGTTAACTATGAAGTTAATCTAAACGTGTATTATGGCATAATGATGTAATGAAGTTCTTTGATAAAAACAAGATATAAGAGTAAAACGTAAATCAAAACATAAGGTAATTTTCAACGTTTAATTCTTATTAGAAATGAATCAAAGAATTATACCCAAGTGTTTGCGAAATAAACACTTGGGATTGAAACGACAAGTATGGTGTGTTTCTCCTCACTAAACTTAAGCTATGCTTAAGTGACAACTAAGGTACAATCGAGCTATCTTGAGTACAAGTATGTTCTTTGGAGGAGAAAAGGGTTTGTGAATGTCTAAGCATTAATTACACAAACTTAACCTTTTCTCCTCTTTATGATCCTATTTATACACAAGTATAATACATACTATTGTCCAATGGATTAAAGACTTCATAAGATAAATCTTTAGAAGATCTTATTTACTGCTGAAAGCAACCCATATTGGGTTATAAGACAGATAACCTTTTTAGGCTTAGGCTGGATTGTAGCCAAATAAAGAAAGTTTGACTTATAAAGTGATAAAGCACTTTATTTGAACAGTTCAAACTTTCCCTCCCAATCCCGCCTATTCTTCAGTCTTCAGGTAGCTTTCTTCAGTCTTCATAGTTGGTGAGGAGACTTGGGGATTGAGTGAGCTATTGTCATCACTCACTGAATCTATCATCTTCTTCTTTGGCTTAGATGCCACTCACTGAGAGTCCGCCTCACTGAATGGAAAACCTTTCTTCGTTAGGCTTGTTCTAAGCATCCTGAAGATGACTCACTGAGTGACTGTTCACTTAGTGACTTGATTATGTTTAAGGAAGTCTAACACTTAGGTTATTTTATGTTCAAATCCTAGTTAAGGAAAGCTTGGGTAATTTCAGTGACCCAACACTACTTGAACTTGGTCAACTCTTGAACTTACAGCTTACCTGAGAACATATTAACCCAATAGATAAAACGAAACTTGGATACCACCATTGACTATATAGGGGTTTCATGTCTTGACTTAGTTGCTTGATAACCCAACTTAAACTCAAAACAACACGAATTTCGACATGAGTGCATGATGTTAAACAGGGATGAAACCAGGTTGTGGAGTAACGAGGTGCACTTACACTAAACTAAACAATATTACAAACACAAATTTTAAGGACGTATGCATTTAAGAGAAAAATCGATGTTTTTAACAAATTTAACACTACGACACAAAAATTCATGGGTGTCATGGGACCCTCGAGACCCACCCAAATTCCGTCATTGACGTCTAACACGCACAAACGTACATCAAAGTTAAAATAAGATTAAATAACGTGACCCCACCAGAGATTATATTGATAATAACGAATATAAAAAATTATAAAAACGATGTAAATGCGAATCTTTATCATTAATTTTCTTTTTTCTACTCGATTGAATATTATACACAGTAATTAGATACTAATTTAATAGATCATTAATAATATATCTTGTATATGTCGTTTTAACGTGCAACTCAAATATCCTAATTTTTCTACAAACCATACGATAAATAAAACAAATAACGATTAAACCTTATGTTTTATCTCAAAATAGGAACAAAAGAAAATGTGACATCTTACCTTTTCATTTTATCAACTTTACATATAATACTTTTATCAAAATAAACTTCATCACATTCTCCATATTCTCGGGCTTACTTAATGATAGAAGTATTACATGTCCACATTCTACATTCTCAAACTCCAGAGTCTCCTTACTTTCGAGTCGTTAGCATGAGCTGTAAGCTGCAAACTGTAAGTTGTAAGCTGTGGCTATGTTTGGCGACACGTAGCAGTAGCAGTAAGCAGTTGGCAGTAGCAGTAAGCTGTAAGCAGTAAGCATTAGTTGTTTATTTAAAAAACATGTTTGGTAACGTAGCTGTAGCAGTAATTATAAAGTGTAAAATTACGAAAAAGGTCACATACACATTAAAATAAAATAAATGATTAAACAAATGGGGGTATATATGTAATTTCAGTACTTAAACGCTTGGAGCAATTCTGGAAAGCTCATTCAAGAAGCATTTCATTTTGGAGCGGTTAGGATAGTTTCAACCGCTATTAGAGATGTTGCCAAACATGACCTGTAAGCTGCAAACTGTAAGTTGTAAGCTGTAAACTATAAAGCTGTTAACATAAGCTATATATTTATATATATATATTTTATATATATATTATATTATATATATTTATATTTATATTATATATTATATATATTTCTATAATTTTATTATTATTTATATCAGTTATTATATTAGTTATTTTATTTTATATATTATTTTTTTTTTTTATATATTAATATTTTACTGTTTATTATTTTATTATTTAGTAATATTTAATAAAAGTGTTTGGTGAATTAGCTATCAACTGTAATTATAAGCTGTTAACAGTAATTTTACGTTTTAACAACTACAAATATTTTAAAAGCTTCATGAATCAGCTTTTCATTTTGGAGCTACTTGTTTAAATAAAAGCTTGAAATTGATGTATCAAAGTCTATGTTTGGCAAAAGTAGCTGTGAGCAGTAGCACTGGGCTGTGAGCAGTAGCCAAAAAAGCTCACAGCTTCATAAAGAAGCATTGGGAAAATGAGCTTTCCTAAAAAATAGCAAAGCCCACAGCTCTCATGCCAAACGAACACTAAAAATCAAAAAGCTCATTATTCACCGCTCATTACTCAAAAAAGCTCCAAAAAACTTTGTGCCAAACATAGCCAAAATAGAGCTGCTTGTTTTGGAAGAAATTACTTTTATAATAAAAAAAGCTTACAGCAAAAAAAAAGCTCCTATCAAACAAAAAGCTCGGCCGCGTCGTTGTAAACTTCATTACATCCGAAAGTAAAAAAATCTTTTATATAATAAAACAAAACCTCAAGTGGGGACTTTTCCATTTCAAAAAAACTAAACCATACCTTATTTAGTAATAATATTATTTAGAAAAAAAGATTATTTTCTTATTAGATAATATTTTATATTTATCCATAACACAAGTAGAAGATAAATACAAAAAATATAGATAAGATGCAATTAACAATAGGATTAAAATTTTTAAATAATTATCTTTAATGATAAAAAACTATAATTAAACATCATAAATCAAACAAAACAAAAATTAAATTATTTGTTTTTTAATAAATAAAAATATATAATTCAAAAAATTTAAAAAAAAAACATTATAACTGGTGTGTTTCTAAAAAAAAGTACATCAATAAAACTTCTTTCTACCCCGTTTGGATCCCACTTCTGCATAAAACACACACAAAGACACACCGTAATTCCACACCACCAAGTTTTCCGTTCATCGTATCTCCGATCATCATATCACCGATGGACGGTCCGGTAGGAGTAGGCCAACCCCAATCCCAACAACAACTACCTCAACAACAACAAGACCAACAACAAGCAAAAGTAGTGGAGAGACTAAACCCAGCAGTACAACAACAATTAAACCTAGAATCAGTCAAAACCAGAGCCATTAGTTTATTCAAAGCCATTACGCGTATCCTCGAAGATTTCGATATCATTGCCAGAACTAATTCCAATCCCAAGTGGTTAGTCTTTTTTTTCTCTTCAGTTCTATATTTTTATAAACATTGTTTTAATAACATTTTTTGAATATTAGTGGCGTATGCGAGACAAATTGGTGATGTTTTTATATGTGGCGGAACTTGTGCGTTTTTATTAAGGGCGAAATTCGGGAAATGTTAGAATTGTACAAAATTGACAATGTAGCGAATCCGGGGAGTTATTACGTGTTTGTACTTTAGGGGTCGATACATAACGTAGAAACGTTAAACGGACGAGGTTTTCCTTACTAGGGTATCCCACCATTTCCGCACTTTCCTTGGTGACTCCCAAGATGTGACCTCTTGTGAGGACGTCAGGGTGCCTGACCACTAAGTGACCTTGGGTTAGGTAATGTATCAAAACGGAATCAGGTCATATTAACCTATTAGGCTGTGTCAAAGTTGTGCGTTAGTCAAGTCAATCTTACAAAATTTTTACCCAACTTATCAGAACTTGTTAAAAATTCACACTTTCATGTAATCTGAAAACTGGGCTAGTCACTGGATGGGCCGGTTGCACAAGAGTGTACTGGTATAGGGCATAAAATTTTGTACAATTACACGTAGTACGGGCTATCGTTGGCTTTAAGGTAGATCCGTTTATGCTTGTAAGCAGTTTAGTTATTAGTGGCTTCATTAAAATCACAAAATTACATATGGTGTTCTATGGCCATTCCTAATTTTGTTGGAAGTAGTTTTTTAGTAGTGAAAATATACGTGTATGTAGTGTCTCATGGAAGTGTGTTCAGGGGGTTGGGGAACCTTCCCCTGCCTTCAGTATGTTCCGCCCCTACTAACATTTCATTTTGGATCCACCAGGCAAGATGTATTGGGTCAATTTTCTATGGTAAACCTCGAGCTGTACAACATTGTGGAAGATATTAAGAAGGTTTCAAAGGCCTTTGTTGTTCATCCAAAAAATGTCAATGGTGAAAATGCTGCAAGTAAGAACTTGTTTTTAATAATCAGTCGTCGTTGATACCTTGTATAGTATCAAAGCTGAAAAATGACCTTATGTATTCTACTGCAATATAGTTTTGCCTGTTATGATATCATCAAAGCTATTGCCGGAGATAGAAGCAGATGATGCCTCAAAGCGAGATCAATTACTTTATGCGATGCAGAATCTGTCTGTGCCTTCCCAGATTGAAAAGTTAAAGGTAATATATATGGTGTTACTGCTCAGAAGCAGTCACCTATATGGCTATATTCAATAACCTCACATATGCTGATATGCACTAGTATGTTGTTTGCAGGCTAGAATTGACATGATCGGAGCAGCTTGTGAAAGCGCTGAAAAGGTCATTGCTGATACCCGAAAAACCTATTTTGGCACTCGACAAGGGCCCACCAATATCATGACTCTAGATAAGGCTCAAGCTGCAAAGATTCAGGAACAGGAAAATTTACTGAGACATGCTGTTAATCATGGTCAAGGTGCTCCCCTATATTCTTTTTTATAGTTTTCTCTGTGTAGTTATGTAATACCTCATTTCAGTTGCTTTGGTGTTATTATGCGAGATACATGTGTATAGGTTCAATTTTCATCTTCCAACCCGTAATGGCGTAAACAACACATTGAAATTTTTAGTTGGGATATAGGTCTCGCGATCACTTGAACTTTCTAGGTTAGCCCCATATCCCATTTTATAATGGGTGAAATTTTGTGCCTATTGCAACTTAATTAACTTATAGAGTTCAGATCACGGTTTCATAGTTTTGATATGTGGTAGGTCGTAGGCACTTAGCTAAATATTTTATGTTGGTACGATTCCAAGTAAAAACTGATAAAATTTAAAGCTACGATGTTATAGAAGAGGATGTTCTCATACATAAGGTATGTAAAAAAAAATTGTTGTTTCATTGTAGGTTTACGTTTACCTCCGGATCAAAGACAGATCACATCAGCACTTCCAGCTCATCTGGTGGATGTGCTACCTGTAGGCGACAATGCGCAGACCGTTAATGAATCATCTGGTATGTGCTTAAAAAGAAAAATATTAATAAATCTATAGATGTCCATGCATACAACAGTAAGCTGGTGTCTCTTTTTTACAGGAATGTACATGAAGAATACCCCTCCCATGGTTACAAATGCTGTAAACAACCAAGGAGCATTAATGCAGGTTAGATAATCACGTTTTCTTATAATTCGTGGTGCTGTTGCTCCTTAATAATTAAAAAAATCAATAGGGTTCTGGGTCACAACTAATGGGACGAGCAGCGGCTTCACCTGGTGGGACTGGGACACCGTCCTTTGACAACACGACAGCATCACCACTGCCATATGCAAACTCACCAAGGTCTGCTGCAAACATGATGAATACACCCTCCCCGCAACAACAACAAACTCAACAGCAACAACAACAGCAGCAATTCCAGCAACAACAAAGGCAGAGATTGATGCAGTTACCACAACATCAGCAGCAACAACTCCTTGCTCAGCAGCTTAGACAAAATCCGATGGCTGGACTAGCCCAGGTATGGTTACACATGAAATATTAATGAAGAGTCACACTAGATAGATTTACTGTAATATGGGTTTATAATTATCCCTTTATATCAATTTACAAAAAACAATAGTCATCTTCTCGGTAGATTTTGATTTGACTTGCTTTTACCAAATTCTCACTACATATTTGTATTTCCTAATGCTTTATGTGATGGATCTGGTTATCTAAATTTTTCGGACCCAAAGCGCAGACAATTAAACTTTGTTGTAACTTGTAACCATGTTATATGTGCAGAACCAATTGTCACAGCTGCATGATTTGCAGGGTCAGGGTCAACAGAAGTATCAGGTAATCTATATCATGTCTTTCGGTTGGTGTCTGTAAGTTCGGTATTCATCCAAGTGCACCATTGCCTGTATATTAAACAATTGTATGAGTAAATAGGGTATTAGAGTGACTCTTATACATGGCACCTTAAAATTTTGTTCCACTGTAATTATTATTATGCTGTGTTGTCAGTTACATGGTCAAAATCAAATGCAATTTTCTCAGTCATTGGGGGCCCAACAATTTCAAGGGAGGCAGTTACCATCTGGAGGTATGCAGCATGGCATTGCACAAAGCCAACTCAACCAAGGAAGTCAGTTGAATCGTCATATAAACCAAATGTCTAGCGCTGCCAACAGTGCGTTGTTTAATGCTGCACAGGGAACACCAAATAACCAGATGGTCAGTTTATAATAATTAATTGCACCTTTTGCTTTTCTCTATTTTGCGGACTGTCTCAACTTCTATGGATATTGTTTCGAATATCAGATGTCGAATATGTCAGCCATGATGCCATCACAACCACTTGTGCCTCGGATGCAGGTTAGCCTTTCAATGGCTTCATCCTGCATTGATCATGTATTCTGTGCTCTATAATGTTATATTCTTTTTTTACAGTTTGGACTATCTGGTGGCAACCGCACTCTTGGTTCCCAAAATATGAACGACCAGGGTATGAATTCAATCGTTTAAATAGGTCACTCGTTTTTACACTTACTACAATGGCTAATGATGTGGTTTTGGTTCACAGTGTTCAACATGGGTGCAGCGAATCCTAATACCATGATGCCTATGCAACAGCAACAGCAACAACAACAACAGCAGCAACATGGCTCACAAGGTGCTTTTGGGAACATGCAACAAAACAGTCAGAATCTACAAGCTAATATGATGCAGAACCAGCAACAGAACTTTCAACAACATAGACAAAACAACCAACAGTAATCTAATAGCACCCGCTAAACGTTTGACAGTTGACTCAAGTTATTTAAAATGTTTAAGTTTGCAAATGTTTAGTGTTGAATTGCAATATTTACTTGATATAGTTAGATAGTATAATTTTGTATAACTGAGTGCCAAGTTGGTGAATCTTCTACGTAACGAAATGGCAATCAATATGTATGTGCATGTGCACAACCATTGCTACGTAACGAAACGTTCCATTTAAGCAATTTGTGGCTATTGTTAGTACATTCAAATTCTTTTCATATCGAGGTGTCACGAATGTGCATAACAGTTAATAAACAGAAATGACTAATGCCCAACTACAATGAGCATTTATACCCATGTGTTAGGAAGTGACTAGTTTAATAAGTTCAACCACAGACCATTTAACTCGACACAAAAGAACATTATGAACCTTATAATTTGCATATGTGGAAAGCTACATTCCATTCCTTTTGAAAAAATTGTTTGGCTTGGTGGAATCGAACTCTCAACCTACAATCAACATACATTCCATTCTATATGCAAGTAAGAAACAAAACACCATATGAAATGCACCTCTACCTAGACCGAATTATACGATTTATTAATCACAATCACACAGTTTAGATCTATATAATATAATAGAAGGTTTTGGCAAATGTGACTAGGATAGTGACGTCATATTTGGCAAATGTGACTAGGATAGTGACGTCATATGTGACGTGACAAGAAGGGATGATGTGGCATACAAAGGTGAAAAATGTGAAAATAATAAATACACTGTGTGGACATAATTTTAAAAATATTTTTTATTTACCTTGCTAAAATATTTCACAAAATTTTTATTTTACATACTTAAAATATTAACTTTAATATTGTTTATATTTAAAATATAACAACAATCGAAATAAACATGTAAATAATACGTATTAATTTGTATTTTAATATGCAAAGTTATATTTGTTATGTTTGTCTTTTTGTCACGATTAATACGACTATAACTACATAATTTTACATACTTAAAACATTCACTATTTATGTAAAACTATGTACCTGGTGGAATAGTTTTTAAAAGATTTCAACTTACAATATGCACCTTTATTTAATATGAATATAATGTGATTATAATTATATAATGTATGAAATTATCAACAAGAAAATAAGTTTTTAAGATATCATATTCATTCTATAATGTTTCATACATGTTTACATATCTTTACCTATTAAGCAATCGAAAGTGATATTGTTATTTATTTTGTGTTTGATACTTTATACTGATATAAGTAACACATGTCATCCATTAAATAATTTCATTGGACATGTCTGAAAATCTATTTAATAACAAAAAAGAAAACCAAAAAGTATATATTCTTTTACATTAACAACCGTTACATAAGAGTGTGCAAAATGTGCACCTCAAAACAATAGGTGTCATTGTATGTAACCCTTTATATATTTGAAACCTCAAAATTCACTTCAAGTAAAAAATTGTTAACGATATATGATTTATGTTAACGATATATGCCTCTTTTTTATTTAGTTAAAATATGATATATTTTCAATCGCTATTTTCAGTTACTATTTACGTTTTGCATAAAGTTATTTATTTATTTATTTATTGTTTCCGACTTTTTGCCCGACTAATTTACGGAGTTTGAACTCGCCGCCACACACACTCAAACCGAGTAAAACTCTCCTTTTTTAGGAGTTTGGCGTGGATACACACATATATTAATTAATTCCATAAATAATAACCTACTGGTTAGAGACAACACGAACACATAATCACCAGTGAATGCTATTGATTACAGTACTGGAGAATGTACATTCTCACTTGATAATTACTCTAACTTCTGTAGGGACCATATTTAACAAAAACATTAAAACATAAGTACTGTAGATATTTAACTTAAGTGGGCCGCATACATATGTACCATAGGTCTTGGTCTTCCCACTTAAGAGTCTTCCAAGTCACAAAAGTCATATCATTAGTTGAAAAACACACACACAAACACCATTGTACTGTGTGTAAAAATGGGTGCATCAGAGCCAGATTCAGTGAAGAAGAAAGAGATGGTTCATTCACCTATTTTAACTTATTTTTCAGTCATCACTCTTTTATCAACATGTCCACCTTTTGTTATACTTTTGTAAGTTTTTTTTATAAATTTTTTGGATCTTTATACTTTATGCTTTTGTGAAATACTTGATTTTATCATGATTTAATCTTGACCCATTATGATATTTTAAGTTTTTAGATTCAAGATTCATTTTTTTTAATCCATTTTGACCCATCAAGATTTAGATTCTTGATTTAGTATTGACCCATTTTCTGTTTTTATGGTTTGTTGATTTCATGGTTAGTAAGTATGTATGTGAGTATAAAGACACATTGACTAAATACAATTATACATGCATAGTGTAGTAGTGTAACTATTGTTATTAGTTATATGTTGATCTGGTTTATAAATTTGGTTTGGTTTGGTTTGGTGATTTGATTTAAGTTAACAGTTGCCTAGTTAATGTAGACATGTTGAAGCAACAAACAATTGGTATAACTGATTGGATCTTGTCTTATTTGATCATGATGCATGCATCATTTATTCATTTACTAGTGTTTGGTATGCTTGCATCATAGATAAAAGTTGCTTGTTTTGTCTCATTGAATGGAGTTGACCATTTCTGAAGGAATGTGATTCGTACATTTTAGCTTATTTTCATAAGGTAAAAAAATAGGTTTGCTTATGCGGTATTAATTTGCAGAAATTACGATACTACATTAAAGTTCTCTTGTTTTAGTCATTGTTTTTCTTTACATTTGAATGATGAATATGCGTCCTGTTTGGTACTTTTGTAACCGGTAATGCTCAAATTTCTCATATAAATTTGGCATTATACATAAATTTAACATTTATACTATAAATGATCATTTTTGATTTTTCTTAATTGCTGTAACAAATGACCCAATTGATACACTAAACCATCTTATAATAAGTCAAATGTACATTGACGAAAACGGGACAGATGAAAAAGTACATTGCTATATTATGAATAGAAAAAACCTTTATTTTATTTTGTTTGAACTATTTGCACAAAAAAGCCAATAGGTTTTACTGAATAATATGTATGAATAGAGATAAATTGTAATTTGTTTTTGTATATGATATATAGTAGGATGGCAATGCATTTAATACATCAAAGTATTTTGTCCACTAAAGATAGTGTAAGAAATCTANGTGTGGTAAGTATGTATGTGAGTATAAAGATACATTGACTAAATACAATTATACATGCATAGTGTATTAGTGTAACTATTGTTATTAGTTATAAGTTGATCTGGTTTATAAATTTGGTTTGGTTTGGTGATTTGATTTAAGTTAACAATTGCCTAGTTAATGTAGACATGTTGAAGCAACAAACAATTGGTATAACTGATTGGATCTTGTCTTATTTGATCATGATGCATGCATCATTTATTCATCTACCAGTGTTTGGTATGCTTGCATCATAGATAAAAAGTTGGTTGTTTGTCTCATTGAATGGAGTTAACCATTTCTGAAGGAATGTGATTGGTACATTTTAGCTTATTTTCATAAGGTAAAAAAATAGGTTTGCTTATGCGGTATTAATTTGCATAAATTACAAAACTACATTAAAGTTCTCTTGTTTTAGTCAAATGTACATTGTCGAAAACGGGACAGATGAAAAAGTACATTGCTATATTATGAAAAGAAAAAACCTTTATTTTATTTTGTTTGAACTATTTTCGCAAAAAAGCCAATAGGTTTTACTAAATAATATGTATGAATAGAGATAAATTGTAATTTGTTTTTGTATATGATATATAGTAGGATGGCAATGCATTTAATACATCAAAGTATTTTGTCCACTAAAGATAGTGTAAGAAATCGAGACTAAAGTTAATCTGTGTTTGCAGATGGTACACAATGGTACATCAGGATGGTTCTATACTAAACACATTCAACTATCTCAAGGATAATGGGGTTGATGGTTTTGTCAACATATGGCCTAAACCTACTGCGATTGCATGGAAAATCATCGCTTGTTATGCCGCTTTTGAAGCTGCACTTCAGCTCTGGTTACCTGGTAAAAGAGTAGAGGGGCCAATATCGCCTACCGGCAATCGACCTGTCTATAAGGTACCAAACATCATAATCTTGAGTTAGCATTGAAGAGATTTTAAACCTTCAACCTACACATGCTTTGATATTAATACCTGTTTGGTGGTTAATGTCATGTTGCAGGCTAATGGTGTGTTAGCATATGCCGTGACACTGATTACATACATTGGACTTTGGTGGTAAGAATAGTAATTTTTTATTATAGTTTCTAAGAGACACAATAAACATATTTTTCTTACTTAAGTTCGGGTTGACCTATATTTTTGCTCAAATTTCAGGTTTGGGATATTTAATCCAACAGTTGTTTATGATCATTTGGGAGAAATATACTCTGCACTCATTTTCGGAAGCTTTGTCTTTTGTGTATTCTTATACATCAAGGTAACGCTCATAGTGACATGACATATCAATCAATATATCATACTACATTGTGGTCTATGCTTCTGACAATATTAAACGATTTAAATGCAGGGTCATGTGGCACCGTCTTCCACTGATTCTGGTTCATCAGGAAACATAATATTCGACTTCTATTGGGTGAGCATCTCATACTTTATATGTTTAACCTTGACGCCTAAAGTATTGTTGGTTCTGACTTGAGTATATTTTGTGGTTGTTGATCTGATAGGGCATGGAATTGTATCCTCGAATTGGGAAAAACTTCGACATCAAAGTTTTTACAAACTGCAGATTCGGTATGATGTCATGGGCTGTTCTTGCTGTGACATACTGCATCAAGCAGGTATGCACTCAAACGTCGTTAATATCAGCAATTGTATCGTTAATTGTAAATAGCTTTCGTACTTTTTCATTTGCCATTATCCGTCATTGTACCTTTTTTGTACATCCAAGTAACTATGATTGATAACCTTGCAGTATGAAACAAACGGGAAAGTGTCAGATTCTATGCTTGTAAATACCGTGTTGATGTTGGTTTACATCACAAAGTTCTTTTGGTGGGAAGCTGGCTACTGGAACACAATGGATATTGCTCATGATCGAGGTATGCATGTATGTGGGTGTCATGTTAGCTATTGTACAATTAATAAAAATACTGTGAAATTAACGTTAACTTAAAATTATGGCAGCCGGATTTTATATCTGCTGGGGATGCTTGGTTTGGGTTCCTTCTATATATACTTCCCCTGGCATGTACCTCGTCAACCATCCTGTTAATCTTGGACTTCAGGTGCTTTTTCGCTTTTTAAGATTAATGTTTATAGAAGTAAAACCATATGTTACTTACTCGTTTCTGTTTGTACAGCTCGCCATTTCCATCTTAATAGCCGGTATTCTGTGCATATACATTAATTATGACTGCGACCGACAAAGACAAGAATTCCGTAGAACAAATGGCAAGGCTCTGGTTTGGGGGAAAGCTCCAAGCAAGGTAAGTAGCTTATTTTTAATATTGTTGATGCATGATGGTTTTTCGCAAAATTGCCAGCGTATTATTTCATGTGTTTGGGTTTTAATCATTGTATTCTATTTTTGGAAACCTGAGTCATCAAACGATGGCTTTGTGTCCCATTTGGGTCATTTTGTAACCATACTTTACTGTAAAAGTTATCATTTTTGGAGGGTCGTTTTTGTATACAAATTACTCAAAACTATCTATTATTTGCACGATGTACAAAAATATCACAATGACTAAACCAATATAAATAGTAAAGTAAATAATATTTATGACAAAATCTTGTTTGTATATATCAATGCTAAGATTTTATTTGGTATTCAGATAGTTGCATCATACACTACAACCAAGGGGGAGACTAAGAGCAGCATTCTGTTGACTTCAGGGTGGTGAGTAGCTAATTATAATCTTCTAATCTCCGATCCATCATTTTCGTCGGGGTTTTGTTCGCGTTCCCTAACAACTACAATGATGTTGCAGGTGGGGTCTTGCACGCCATTTCCATTATGTACCCGAGATTATGGCAGCATTTTTCTGGACAGTCCCCGCTCTTTTCGATAATGTAAGTCAAGGGATAAGCATGTTTGTTGTTTCTTTACTCTAAAAACTAGTTTCTATCATTATTTACATTTTTTTTTTTTTTTTTTTTTTTTTTTTTTTTTTTTTTTTTTTTTTTTTTTTTTTTTTTTTTTTTTTTTTTTTTTTTTTTTTTTTTTTTTTTTTTT
>LBNU01036386.1:62834-74735 GCA_014162995.1 Artemisia annua | reverse complement strand
TGTGGTGTCGGTTCGCGTGCAGCGTTGTTTTTCAGAAAATGTGAGAAAGCTCTCAGTAAATTACGAAACTTGTCAGTAACTATCCGAAATGGATTAATTTGTGTTTACTGACAAAAATAGAATTTTCCAGTGATGACTGTAAGCTACAGTACGCGTTACAGATAGCCGAAATGCTTAGAAATGCAATATCCATTTATGCATAGAAATGCCCAAATCAGCTATAATAAATAAATATTTATTATTAAAATTAGTCTGGAAAATTCCGTTTTGTTACAGCAATGGCATATCTAATGGCACACTTTAATAATTAGTCATACCTATTGTAAGCCACCTAGCAGCCTAACTTCCATCTGCTGCTGAACTCCAAAATGCGATAGAATCTTCATACATCGCACGAACCCAACAAATTCCCTGCAAAAGTTAATTCGGCATTAAGCTCAAAACATTGACAACAAAACAACGTAAAAGGCTACATACCGTACGCTATTTGTCGATAGTAGGTACTACCTGCTCTCACGATTCATCTACAATTGCATCAATATGAATGCCGATATTTTCCAAATTTTCAGTAAGCCCAAAATCTGGTTCCATTCTAGAAAGCCAAAAAACAGCGGCCATATTGATCGCTTTCCAAATGCAAGAAAGAATGAGTGGTGGCTGTAAAAAAAAGTGAAAATATTCTCTGTAAACTACGACCACGTTTAATAAAAAAATGTTATTATACCTTCATAAAATACATTATGGTTCAGCTACAGGACTCCTTACCCCTTGTTTTGATAACCACATGTTCAATAAATCGTGTCTTCGCTTACGAAGGGTACCCGAGAACTGTTGATTACTCTGCCATAGTTTTATGGGTGTTGAAAACTACATATCTAATAGCCGAAGCCATCGCTGCAAAATCAACAGCCATCGCAGGAATATGTGTTATTTACATGTTTTTTTTTTTTTTTTTTTTTTTTTTTTTTTTTTTTTTTTTTTTTTTTTTTTTTTGTTTTTTTCATTTTTTGTTTTTTTTTGGCAGTTCCTTCCATACTTCTATTTTGTGTTCCTTACCATCCTACTGTTTGACCGAGCTAAAAGAGACGATGACAGATGTCGTTCAAAGTAAGCATCCCCTCGAGCTTTTCATAGAAATGTTATTTTTAAAACAATAGTTGGTATTAATCACTTGGTTTGTTTGTGCGTAGGTATGGGAAATACTGGAAGACATATTGCAACAAGGTTCCAGACAGGATCATACCAGGGTTGTACTAAGATGGAGTTGCGGTTTTGCCATGTATTGTATTTGTATTTGGATGACTTTAGATAATCTATTTGCATGTTAAGTAAACCTCGTTAATTAATGAAATAAGCAGGTTTGGTTTTGTTAGTATATATGATACGATTTTTTGATGGTTTTTGCTGTATTCAGTTCTACAAGTAGTGTATTAAATCCTACTAGGTTGGCTTCAATATTCTAATTTGACTTTAACGAGGATTTGTTGGCCGATGGGAATCAATATTATGAGCAGAATTTTGATTTGTATAAATTTGAGCGTGAAAGAAAATATTATGTAAAACTGGAAGAGTAAAAGTGTATGAATTGTTGTATAATATAAGTTTTAATGCAAAACAAAAATGCAAGAAAAATTGAATGGCTAAATTTTGAATAGTATAGTTTGTAAATTGATATAAAGGAAGATTGGTTGGTTCAATAATCGAAAAGGTTTTAGCTACATGTGCAGAATTAGCTAATAGCCTTACAGTGTACTATATTTAGTTGTCTTGTTTGGTTCAATAATGGAAAAGGTTTTAGCTCAGCTTATACTATATTTAGTTGTCTATTGGGGTGCAAGACCGTTTGGGTGGGCGACCTTTTAAGGCTTAGGAGCCCTATCACCTACATGATTTGTACCACCAACACTTTCACTACCACTTACATTACTGTCATTTTCGGGAATTGTATTATTATGGAAAACATTAAGGGTAGTGGCAACCACAGCGGTTTGGCCATAACCGCCGGTGAACACCACCGCCACTCCAGCGGTATTTTTCACCTCCACGGTTTGAAGTGACCGTTGGAAAATATGAACGTTGGGGAGTTACTTTTGGAACGTTGGGCACTAGAGGAAAAAAAAAAAAAAAAAAAATCCTATATATACCTTATCTTCCATTTGAACAGCAGGAGTGTTTGTAACTTATCATGGGTTTTATGTTATTGTTGTTTTTATAATTTGAAGATGAAGATGATGATGGAGATAAAAGCAAGAGCTGCTGAAGATGAAGATGATGATGGAAATGGGTTTTTATGAAATGGGTCTTGAATGTGTCATGTTGTGCCATCAACTCATTTATGGTTTAAAAAAAATGACACATTGTTTACAAAATGTTTTTTATATAATTTATGAAAATAAAAAATAGAAAAATAAAATAAGTTGGTGGGTTTGGGAGGTATGAAAAATCTATGGTTGCCACTAAAAAAGGGTTGGGAGGTATGAAAAAAGTGTAAGTGAGGTGGAATGATATTATTGGTGGGTTGGGAGGTATGGGTTTTTTTGGGAGGTATGGTTGCCACCACCCTAACCACATTTCTCATTGTAAGTGTTAAGATAATGGCATGATTGTTTGGGAGAAAACACAACAACATGTTGAAGTATCAAGGCAGCTCCTACAGTAATAGCCTATCCATAACCATCCTCTGTAAGGACTTTGTGATAAATTGTACCGAAAATTGTACCCGAAAGGTTTTTGAGTGTTAATGTGAGATCACCCAACGCATTCGGAGTACAAGACTTGCATATTGCAACAACCTGCTCTAGTTTCCCATTCTTGAGAAAGTTCTTGATATCTCTCAAACACCCACTCACGTTCCCCCCATTAGCATTCACAAACTCAACGACGCTAACCCACGACACACGCATCCTCACCCACATCCTCAACAACTTTCCTAATATACTCTTATGTCGGCATTACACACTATCGCCCACTTTCCCTAATATATGCTATTTTACGACGCTTCGCCATTTAAACAATACCAGCAGGACCAGAAATTATCCTAACTACCTTTTCAGGGCTCTGAGATGAAACTAGGTTTCGATGGTGGAGGGGTTGTATGACGGCTTTCGTGGTGGTTGTTGCAGAGACGGAGTGTCACGGTTGGTCGGGTATCGGACTTGTCCATTTCTTTTGAAGAAGTATAATGTAATCAAATGGGTTTCTAAAGATGATACTAAATTTATCTTTGTGAATTTGTGTTTCAGAACTTGTGTTTGTGAATTTGGGTCTATAAATATTGAAGGGGATTGGCGGGAAACATACAAATTAGGCTAATAGAAATTTTTGAAGATAAGGAGGGAAATTAGTCATTTGACATGGCTTTTGACTTTGACTAACAGTGATTTGTAATGATCGTTAGCCAAAAGATATTATTCACAACAAAGTAGAAACCACGGGGACATTTTTTGCAATTTTAAGTTTTGAGGGACATAGCTTGTGAAAATGGGAAACTACATGGACATTTATTGCAGTTTACCGAATAAATTTCAAAGTGTTTAATACCACTATAATAACCAATTATACTAAACACTCAAAATTGCTTTGGCTAAACACCACCAAGGTGGCCTAATAGTCAGGCATCACAAGAGGTCTCGGGTTCAAATCTTACCAGGTACACATCTTGGGGATTGCCAGGAAAAAGAGTCAGAAATTGTTACGGGATACAACGGTTTACCACGTACATCTCAGTCAAAGGCTCGCCCTCCCCATGCCTCGGGTAACCTAAACACGGAAAGCCTCTTGCATTCACCTATTTACTCAAAACTGCTTATCTACTTACAAAACCAAGCACATAAACCCTTAAACATAAGCAATCCCAAACACATTCTAATCATCTAGTATTGTATAACGGGGTGCTGCGATTGCTAATTTCAAACAGGAAAATTCCACATATTACAACACGGCAACCAACAAATCACAATAAGGAAAGAATATGGGAAGAAATTGAAAAGCAAAGATGTGATGTTAATCTAATTGAATGGATTAACCACCAATAAAGAAGAGGATGATAGAAAACTAGTGACTTTCACCCAAGAATATCAACGGATGGAAGGGAGGGTGTTCGGTATTGTACACTGTGTTCAGTGAAAGAAATGAAAAGATGATAAAAGAAGATATGAGAAAAGGATGGAAACTAAGGGCCGGGTGAAGGGTTACAATTTGGACTAGGATTAAGGATCCAGTTTATGTTTGGTATGTGGGTTTAGGTGGCGTTGGGTTGAAAGATGTGCCAAATCCATTGTTTGATTTTATCATTTTAGTTTCACGTGTGGGAGTGATACTAGATATTCATCCCCATCTAACCTAGTGCGGTTTGATCATTCATAACATTAAAAGATCGTTTAATATTCTTAAGGCCCGTTTGTTTTGAAGGGTTAGCCGCTAGGGATTGGACTCAAAGTCAAATTGTTATGTTTGGTTGCATTTATTACTGTTAAGATTGGGAACTAACCCCATATATTCGGTCATCTAGAAAAGGTGTCATGCTTATCCACTTTATTGACAATTCACTTGGTTTAGTGACAATTTAAGGGGTGGGTTATAAGCACCGTGGCTATTTTTTTAGTTGAACCGTGGCTACCCCCTAGTGGGGTTTTTTTAATTTTTTTTTTGTACTTTTCCTTACAAGTTGTCATTTCATGTTTTTTTTTTGTTTTGTTTTTGTTTTGTGTTGTGTTTTGTTTTGTGTTGTATTTTTTTTTTGTGTAAATAAAAAATATGTTGTATTTGTTTNACCAAAGAATATCAACGGATGGAAGGGAGGGTGTTCGGTATTGTACACTGTGTTCAGTGAAAGAAATGAAAAGATGATAAAATAAGATATGAGAAAAGGATGGAAACTAAGGGCCGGGTGAAGGGTTACAATTTGGACTAGGATTAAGGATCCAGGTTATGTTTGGTATGTGGGTTTAGGTGGCGTTGGGTTGAAAGATGTGCCAAATCCATTGTTTGATTTTATCATTTTAGTTTCACGTGTGGGAGTGACACTAGATATTCATCCCCATCTAACCTAGTGCGGTTTGATCATTCATAACATTAAAAGATCGTTTAATATTCTTAAGGCCCGTTTGTTTTGAAGGGTTAGCCGCTAGGGATTGGACTCAAAGTCAAATTGTTATGTTTGGTTGCATTTATTACTGTTAAGATTCGGAACTAACCCCATATATTCGGTCATCTAGAAAAGGTGTCATGCTTATCCACTTTATTGACAATTCACTTGGGCTATGTTTGGCGCGAGAGATTATGGAAGATTATGGAGGCTTAAGATTATTTTTTTGAAAAATAAACCCTTATTTTTCAAAAAAATAATCTTTGTTTGGCAAACTAAGATTGTGAATTATTTTAGAAAAATAAGTTCTCAAAAAATAAGTTATCAGAACCAGCTTTTAAAAGATTATGGAGATTATTTTTCATAAATTAACTGATTTTAATCTTTTTCAGCAACAGTACCAGCACTACTGCAAAAAAAATAGCTACAATTTTAATCTTTTTCAGCATCAGCACCAGCACCAGCATCAGTACCAGCAACAGCACCAGCATCAGCACCAGCAACATCTATTTTTGCCAAACATACCCTTGGTTTAGTGACAATTTAGGGTGCGTTTGGTTTGTAAGTGGGATTGGAATTGGATTTGGATTTGGGAAAGGTTTGAAAGAAAATGAGGAGAGAGAAAATGTGTAATATATAAAAATAAAAAATTATTTTATTATGTAAACTTATTATTTGTTAAAAATAAAATAGTGAAAAAAATATTAAAAATAAAAATAATTGAAACTAGTGGTGGACATTAATGCATAAGTGGGACCACTTTAAATCAATCATCAAATCCTACTAATTTACCCTACTATCAAATCTATCATTCAATACCTATATTTGAAAGAAAAAAATATACCAAACAACTCTTTTGAATTTTCTTTGATTCTAAACCCCCCGATACCCTCATACCAAACGGGCCCTTAATTGTCTTTTTCAAAATAAGGTGGGCCCCTCCCCACTTTAACCTAAGATCTCTCCTTTTATACATGTACATTTATTATTATAAAATTGTAATAATATTTAAAAATAATTAATATTATATCATTTATATATTTTCTCTCTTCTACTCTTATAACAAATCCAAATCCAAATCCTATAAACTAAACGGGCCTTTAGATATATATCAGCCACAATGTTTTGTTCTTTTAATATTAATTTTAATCATTAATTCCTCTATTAACTATTAAAATATTTTTTTTAAATTAAATATAATATTTTCTCTCACCTCAAATTTAATTCTTAAACCAAATTTAAAATCCTAATTATAAACTCGTCTACAAATCAAACGAGCCCTTAGTTTGTAAATAGATTTAGGATTAGCATTTATATTTAAATTAGAATTTGCATTTGAATTAATACTTGGTTTTGTAACTTTCATTTCAAAGTGCTTAATAGCACTAGAATAAGCAATTATACTAAACATTCAAAATTGTTTTATCTAAAACACCACCAAAGTGGCCTAATAGTCGAGCATCACAAGAGGTCTCGGGTTCAAACTTTACTAGGTACACATCTTGGGGATGGACAGGGAAAAGGATACCAGGGGTAGGCCACGTACATCTGAGTCAAAGACTCGCCCTCCCCAGACCCCGAGTAACCTAAACTCGAAAAGCCTCTTGTGTTTAGTCGTTTACGTACTTACCTTGGTGTTCCACATTTGCCATTGTACAAACTCGCATGCCATTTATTCATTAAACTTAGCAAAAGGATTTCGTTTTCATGATTTAAAATGTTTACTTCTTCACAAGCACGTGTTCCACATTCGTCAATGTCACAATATTTGATGCCCACACCACAATGTTACACCACTAATACATAGGTTACAACATCATACACGCATAATTGTGATGGATGCATCAAATGTTGTGGTGTAAATATCAAGCTCCTTCATCAAAATAATGAAGATGTTTACATTTCCCTAAGTTTAAGAACCATATTCGCATGGCAACTCAATTTCAGTTGTTGAGGTAAAAGAAATTATTATTTTAGTTGAGGTAAAAGAAATTATGCAAATAGTATAAACAGAAAGATGTTAATATCAACAATTTTCCCGATGGAAAAACTTAAAGAGACTTGAAATCAATAATTGCCGTGAAAGTTTAGAGGACGCTTGGTTCAAATCAAGGAATGACGATGGCAAAGATAATAAGAATACTAAAGAATGCAATGTCATAACCCTCATTTTGGGTAATGCTCCATTCCATTATGTTTCCCATTCCTCACCCTTTAATACCACCAACCAAGCATGCCCTTACAGTTCCTAGAGATCCAAGCAAACATGGAAAGCTTGGTAAAGTTGTCTTTGAGAGGGATTGGGATACAAGTTTTGCGGGCTCATTAATTGGAGAACACTGTACCAGCCTTATTTCGATATTTTTGGAGAACTGTTGTATTTTAAAAAACGTAGAATTCAACTTTGATGGGTTAACGCATTTGAAAGGTTTCCAATGTCATAGTGTCAGACAACCATGGTTTCTTAATGTGCGTTGTGTTGAAAGATCCCGGCGGTGATGTGTATATTCTACCACGGATAACTATGACGCATGTGACGGGTGGTTCGATGGTGGGTATGGATTATGAAGATGACGTTGTTTGGGAGGAGAGTATTGATGATGATAGTGATACAACCTGGGTGTGGTATGTTTCATTTAGTTCATTAAGAAACAGAAAATGGTGGAACCCAACATACAACCAGCTTTCATTTACCCTTAGTAATGCTTCTAAATGTGTCGGGCAATTAACGACATTCAACTCGGGCTCAAGCTCGAACATAAGTTAGGGCTTCATGAACCAAACTTTGAAAACTAATATCCGGCCTAACTCATTTGAAAGCTCATTTATTTGTTTCAAGCTTAACAAGCCGATGTATCGAATATGACGTGATTGGTGCAGTTGTATGACATGCAGCGAATGCAATTATGTCGGTTAGGTATACTTATAAGCCATCCAATACTGGACCCTAACATGTCCAATAGATCTCAAAATGCATGAAAATGTAATGAACTGTAGTTGTGTATACTTCAGAAATTACCTTTTGATATAACAGGATTCAAATTCTTAACCGTTTGTTTTAACGATACACAAGGTAATTTCTTTTCTTTTTCAACTTCTATTTATGGCCAACTTAGATACAGCAATCAAACCTATGTCGAGAATCACAAAGGTGTAGTGTGTGAGTAAACCAAACCAAATTTCTTGATGATGACATTTCAAATGGATAGAAGGTTATTCGATACTTAGATCAAGATGGGGTTGCCATAATCATTAACATTTCTAGTCCCTATAAGTATCATAACACATACAGATTTGATCACTTGAGAACAACTGCTGCATTTCTAAGAGCAAGATAACTTTGCACATACTCGTTTGGAAGTGATCTAATGATCTTGAAGACTTCCGTGTTTGCATAACGCATATGAGTTCTTGGGTCACTATAAGGTGCCTGCATTCAAAATCATAAAATTTTGAGTAAACTGCAAAAACCATCCTAGTGGTTTGTCAAGTTTTTGGCAGTAATCATCCATGTGAGAAACTATTCAACAGACCGCACAATTGCAGGTACAAAATGTTAATGCACTTGTGATAAAATGAGTCAAACGGCACAAGCAGATTAAAAGAGATGCCAGTCGCCTAAAGTTTATTTATAATACTTTAGATTATAAGTTTGATAAGATAGTTTTTTGTAACAATATTTAATACATCAACTATTTACACCGAAGTTGTGGGTCAACCAACAGACCAGTTTCTAATTTTGCTCAAAAAAGACCTTTTATGACTTCAACCCATTTGATCAGTTACCCCACCTGCCGGGTTAATCCCCTCTAATTTATCAAGAACTTAAGTTGACAAGATGAATTACCAAATGACAAGGCCCTTAGGGGGAAGTAGAAACATAATGATGCATTTGAATTATTAAAATTCATCTGAGCATTTTGTGCTATACTTAACTGAATTGCAATTTCAACATCCTAAAAGTCGCTATTCGAGTTTCTATCAAATAATACAAGGTCATTAAAGAAAATAGGAGAAAGGAAACAGTCAAGAAGGATTGAAGACAACGTTACACTTCAAAACCATCAATTTGTTTTAAATTATTCAATAGACTTTGAGATTAGGAATGAGTTTGTATTAATGTCATTGGATTCACTAGGCTTCTAAATCTCCTTGAAATATACGTATTTCAACACTAAAGAACAGTGCAACCTTGGTCAGTTGGTCCTTTGATTAGAACCAAGAATTGGTATTAAATAGAGGAAGTAAAATGGGGCATGGTCAGGTTGGGTGGGACAGATAACAAACCAGCGTGAGTAAACTTTGTACGCGTTGGGTCAGACCTGGTTGACCCAAAAACACTTTTTCATTCAAGGAGTCTTTATGAATAAGGTGGTGTGCCAGATATTATTGGAATAAGAATATATATATTTAACGAGGCTCGAAAATGCACATTGGCCAGTTGACCCACTTGCTCCATTCGACCAGTTATCTTTTATTAAATGTCTTATGTCTTGATTCAACCCAAATGATCAAAGAACACATAACTTTCCTTAACTTTTGTAATTTGACCTATGATCTTCACGGCAACTAGCCTCTGTTATAGCAGAAGTGATTATTCAAAAACAGAGTAGGATCCTTTGTACCTTTTATAAACTACAAGATAATCTTGTCACGTATGTGTGTAAATAAACTGATACAGACATAACTACAATTTTGCCTATCTGGCCTTCAACATATGACAGCCCCAAGTATGAACATTTGTTAGACAAAATACTGTAAATAGTCACAATATCCAAGAAGCACATACCTCAAATCCAGTTATATCACATATTTGCTTCCGAGGGTGCATTGAGGGTGGCGATTCAATATTAACATCTGCAAGATGATATACAACCTCACGTGAGTAGAAAGGTTAATATTGACAACCCCACACAGCATATGTTGAAAGCAAAACTAATACTGTTATATAACTCCTAACAAAAACCAAAATTTTGTATCTCAATATTTATACCACATATAGCAGCACCATAATAGACATGATCTAACTCGAATAGCTGGTTTGACATCTTTCATTCTTGTTTAAATAATCCCAAAACAAGCTGTCACTTTACTAGTGTATGAGCAAAACGATACACTGGGGAGTAAAAGGGGCTAAGCAGATGAGTAGTTACGTATGCAAATGCAATCCCAGAATCCAATTTCTACAAATGTAAGACTCTGTAGAGGTGTTTTGGATTGCTTATCGTTTCATAAAAACATAATCAGTCTTAGACTTTACTAGTGTATGAATGAAGGCAAACTGATTATTACGGTTAAACATCCTATTTACTGGGTGTTTGTTTTGGCTTATATAGCGGGCTTATGGCTTATATAGTTTTCGTCTTATGTTTCATAAGCTCACTTTTTGTGGCTTATTTTGAAACTTTTCTGCTTATATATGCTTAATATGACAAGAGAAGCTTATACAAGCCGAAAAGTTTCAAAAAAAAGCCACAAAAAGTGAGCTTATGGAACATAAGCCGAAACCCACATAAGTTAAAGCCCGCTATATAAGCTTAAACAAACACCCCCTTAGCACAATCAAATAATAATTAGAATCGCAGACCCTCATAAAACTAATTATCCACACCATAAGCAAATCCAAACATTATCTTGGAACTGTATTGTGTTTCACTTTTATCATACATAAGCACTGTCAAATATACCCCACTGTTGTATAAATTGCTTATTTTAAACTCCTCGTCTAATTAAAGGAGGGTTTTTTATATTTTACGCTTGTGCTTACAGATAAGCACCTAACTATAGTGTTTGGTAACAGCAAAAGCAATATCTCATAAAACGCGCTTAATTACACTTTGAACGAACAATCCGAAACAAACAAGTACTTACAATTAGGTAGATGAGGAGGGTAGTTTTGGTAATTTTCAGCAGGAATAATCTGCTTCAAATGCTTCCATTGCCTGCTTCTAGCTTGGCCTTTCGTATACTTTTCGTGCATTTGAATCTTTTTAAATCGAAATTGAGTTGGTAATATCATCTCCGATTCAATTACTTCTCGTTCCATTTTTTACAATCCCCTAATATAATAATAAATAAATAAACAAACCAATCAGTTGTTGTTGGTATATTATTTCAGTTCAGGTAAAAGAAATAATGCAAATAGTGTAATAATAACCCTAATTTGAGAAAGAAGAAATAAAAAAATAAAATTAGGGGAAGAAGGTGAAAAGCAAACCTCTGATGTTAATTAAATCGAAAAGTAGTGACTTTCACCAAAGAATATCAACCTATGGAAGGGTGGGTGTTCGGTTTTTTAAAAGAAGAGATAGGAAGAGGAAGGAAACTAGGGGCTGTTTGGTTTAATGACAAGGGTGTAGTGTAGGATTATAATTTGCATTAAAGTAATCCAAATTTTTTGATTTAGAATTAGAATTTGATATTGGATTAAAAAAAAAAAAAAATGTTATAAATAATTAATTGAATATAATAAGTGGATGTCATATTGTCCAAATTAGTATGTTATTGATCAATCATGTCTATAGTGTAACATTGATCAATTATGTCTATAGTATATGGCTATAGCCTATATGCCATTGATCAATCATTGAAACACCGCCACCACCTTAACATGTGGTGGGTGATTTTGTTGGAGAAGTCCGTCTTAGGCACAATGTGACATACATACACATACACAAATATTATTTAGGCATTTTTTTTTAATCACTTGTTTTTACTTTTGCTGTAAATGGAAATAGAAAATGAAAAAGTTTTTTTTTTTTTTTTTTTTTTTTTTTTTTTTTTTTTTTTTTTTTTTTTTTTTTTTTTTTTTTTTT
>LBNU01036386.1:34186-54420 GCA_014162995.1 Artemisia annua | reverse complement strand
AAAAAAAAAAAAAAAAAAAAAAAAAAAAAAAAAAAAAAAAAAAAAAAAAAAAAAAAAAAAAAAAAAAAAAAAAAAAAAAAAAAAAAATACAAATCACAGACAAAGGTAATCTTTTTGTAGCCAAACCAATAGAATGTTTGTAAAAAGAACAATTGAAGTGACTCAATTAGTATGTATCAATGGATTATTTAAAATTAAAGTGCCATGTTGAAGAAGTTTATATTATTGTGTGTACAACTCGAAAGAAATGATACAATGTGTAACATTTTAGCCGATAATGTGCAACCCAAATATTCTAATAGAGCCCAATAACAACCCTAATTCTTCTCATATCTCCCTAATTTTTCTCACGCAGTCACACCCATTTCTTTCTTCTCAGTTACCAAACACAGATAACCCTAATTTTTTATAGTTTTCTACTATTTATTTTTAGATTTTACTACTTTTGACTTGTAAAACTTTATATTTTTGTTTCGCAATTTTATAATAAAAATAAAATAAAATAAAAATGTTAAAGGGGTATTCCTATCATTTTAAGGGGTGGCAATAACCAAACCCTTATCTATATACATTAACAAAATAACTAATACACCGTAACGGGTGAATTAGTAATAAATATATGAAGTGCAACAATTTAACAAAGTGTCTCGCTGCGAAAATTTTTAAATTATCTATTTTTTGTCTGAATAATCTGAGCTTGAATAAGTGTCATAATTTAAGGGACAAATCTTTCATCAAATGGTTATTTGTATTACAGACACTACGAACCAAGGTTATAAGATAGGACGCTACTTTCATAAACTTTGTTTTCGATTACTATAAAGAAATTTTGAACTAGCTCGGTTGTCAAGCATCAACACGTCACCCTGCCGGCTCCTACTAATAATATTTTTAAACAATGTTCGATTTTTATTATTAGACCAACCGTAATGGTCGCTACCACACGCTGTCTTCCATTACAACACACCATCACCGTGCGGGGTGGGAGGTTCTTGGCTCTTGTTTGGTGGTGACGACCATCTAACCGATTGCAAAACTCCCCCCTTTATTTTAGTTATTTAAATAAATAGAAAAAATGTATATGTGTTTTGGGTGTTATAGGATGAAGAAATAGTTTGTGTTTTTGTGTTTTTTCATTTTATAAAAGTTAAATATAGAATATATGAGTTTAGTGGTAGTTTTGATTGTTTTTGGTTACTATTAGATTTTGTGTAGTAAGGTAAACTCGACGAGTCCCCCATCTCATGTGACACCAAGAGACTAGTCCTTTTTATTACACTATCTCGGTCTTCATGACTCACGTTGGTCGTCTCATCAAAATGGAGATGTGGGTTGTATGCATGTTTGTGTCATTATGTGTGTGATTTTATTTAATTTTTTTTTTTGGATATATTTTTTGTAATGTGAGTCGCGTTGTTATACAAAGTTTTAATAATGAAGTAGTGTAGAAAAAAGATATATGATGTAGCAAGTATGGTAAGATCACATGAGGTCGATTAGTGTATTTGATCACATTTTTCTTATGGTAGACCAGCATCCATTAACTCATCATACTTCATGTTCTCTCCTATTTTCTAAATTTCAATATATCCGCAATAAAACATCTTTTGTCTTTGAAGAAAAAAACAAAAATTTCCCATTTTCTTTTAAAAAAACCACCTAAAATCCGATCCCAAAAAAATAAATAGTCAAAAAAAAAAAAAAAAAANCTTCACTATTTATCATTATACACGTCTCTGTAATAACTAATAACCATCTGAACCACCAATCATCGTGTTCATACATACCTAAACTGATCTAATCAATCAATCAATCAATCATGCCGTCTGCATACGGTGCTCGATTGACCACGTTCGAAGACTCCGAGAAGGAGAGCGAGTGCGGTTACGTCCGTAAGGTATTATATCACTTCCGATCCAATCTAATTAGGTCTTATTATCTATTTGATCGAATTTTGATCTGATCTGAATTCATTTTATATTTCTGTAACTGAATTATTGATCTGATCTGTGTTCACACTATATCACTGTAACTGAATTTATTCGTTTATTTGTTTCTATAACGATCCAGTGGTTGACTATCTGAAACTGTATTTTTGCTCACGATTAAGACTATGTTGTTGTTATCGTCGATGTGCCGTTAATAACTACGAAAAGGTGTGTGACTGATTATATATATAATATTTAAGCCGAACATGTGAAATGCTATCGGATTTGACGATCGAGTGGTTGAGTTGAGTGTATGTCTGTATGGAAATGAGTTTTGATAATATCCTGATTTTGTTCTAGGAATAAGTTAATGAGAAATTTATTTGATTAAATAATGTGTAAACGGAACATGTGAAATGCTATTTTATAGGTTTTTTGTGCTGATTCTGTTAATGCCTGCGGCGCGGTTATGTAATGATTGAACTTTTATAATTTACTGGCTAGATATATTTTTTTAAAGGAGTTTGAGTAGTTAGATAGTTATAATAAATGCGGAGACATTAAATGAGGAGTCGTTATGGTTTTTTATCTCATATATATATATCCGGATATGTTTTTGTACTGATATTGATGTACAGGAGGTAAGGAATAGTTGTGTTTGGACGTGTTAATATTTGATGACTTTGCTCAAGTGTCTGTCAAGTACATATTATATATTAACTGCTAGTTAACAATTGATGGTTAAGCACACTATTTGTAAACCAAATCTCTTAATGACCAACAAGTGAGCTCAGTGAAAATGATTTACATTTAATGTGATTTGCTTTTTAATGGATAAATAGTTATGATGATCTTTAGATGAATATGACAAAGAATCCTCAGCTCATTTATTTTTTGATTTTGGCAGGTATCAGGGCCAGTCGTCATTGCAGATGGGATGAACGGGGCTGCTATGTACGAACTTGTTCGTGTTGGACATGACAACCTTATTGGGGAGATTATCCGTTTGGAAGGAGATTCTGCTACCATCCAAGGTATCCTACTTTATATTCTTAGAGGTTGTCATAAAAATCGAGAGTATTGGACATTTTGTGATGGAGTTTATTATTAACTGTTGACTTGGTCACACACTCTTGTATTGCATTATAAAAAACTTTAAGAAGACGTTATCTTTTAAGTAACCTCTAAGTTTTTGATGGCCTAAGCTGTATTTAAGTGGATACACTTTTGTAATTTATTATACTCAATTTAACTATTTTTAAATTGTTTAAAGACATTTATACTCTTGACACTCCCCAAAGATTGCAGGCATCTTTCATTTGGGTTGTGTCTGAAATAAATGCATGACTGTGCTGTTTAAAAGATTCCTATCAGTTTTACCTATTTTCCCAATAACAATCATTACAAAGGTTACTGGCGAAAAGTTTTCTTAATATGTCGTATTTGGTAGTACTATTTTATCTTGGTACACATGCTTCTATAAGTGATTAATTTATACACATAAGCTCAGGACGAAAATTTGAAGTTGTTGAGTCATTTCTTCGGTCTATTGATAAAATTATTTGCTGTATTTCAGTTTATGAAGAAACAGCTGGGCTGATGGTGAACGATCCAGTTCTGCGAACACACAAGGTACGTATTTGTACCTAAATCACTCTGTTTGCGATTACTTCTGTTTGGAACTTACTTGCCGTAATTTCTGTGTGAATTTGCAGCCTCTATCCGTGGAGTTGGGCCCTGGAATTTTGGGGAACATTTTTGATGGTATCCAGGTTCGTAGGCTGCTTTTAGTTCTACATTTTGTTACAGCTTTATTCTACTGTCTTTTTTTTATTCCTTATTTAGGAGCTAATAATTGCTGGTTTCTCTATGTATTCAGAGGCCTTTGAAGACTATCGCAAGAATATCACAGGATGTGTACATTCCCCGTGGTGTGTCTGTCCCAGCTCTTGACAAGGATATACTTTGGGAATTCCAGCCAAAGAAAATTGGTAAACTGTCCCCATTAAACTATCGAGAATTATGGGTCATTATTTATGTGAAATTTGTAATTGTTTACGTAATAGTTGATCCTAAATCTAAATGTTTGTTGTGATGTCAGGCGAGGGAGATCTTATCACAGGTGGAGATCTATATGCTGTAAGTCCTAACATCCTTCTTTTTACAGAATTCTTTTTATGCATCCAGAATCTTCGTATTGTATTAAAGTCTTAGTTTTCTTCTCATTTCTGTGCAGACCGTTTTCGAGAACAGTTTAGTGGAACATCGCATTGCTCTACCTCCTGATGCGATGGGAAAAGTAACATATGTTGCACCAGCTGGTCAATACTCATTAAAGGTCTTTCTATCAAACTCCTTTTGCCATCTTGAACACACTTTCTAATATTATTTTCATGTTTGTATGCACATATAAATAGGCATCTAACATGACTTTTCATGATGATTTAGCTTCATTGGTGCATATGATCTAACACACGCATGACTCTCTGTAGTGTAGCAATCAATTGAGCGCTGAGATGTGTAAATTTATATCATAGGAAAAAAAAGATGTTTTGTGCATACTTGTTGTGGACTCGATAACCTTATAAGCACCTATTATTAGTATGAATATCTAAGTTGGTATATAAAGATGCATGTCGGTTGAGATAGTTGACTACTGTATGCAAGCCAGGCCGCTTTATGCCAAGTAAAAACTGTTAGGACTGTATGAAAATAAACGTATATGTCATACCAAATTGCTTTATGCGAAGTTGATGTTAGTGGTTATCACTGTGCGTACATTATTACTGCAAAGTCCATTTGAGACATGTCAGTTGGGAGCAAAGGTTGTATTAATTGATGTATAATCTTGTACATGCGGTGCGGGATCCTGAGTATTAACTTTTTCTGTGTTTATACAGGACACTGTCTTGGAGCTTGAATTTCAAGGTGTCAAAAAGCAATTCACCATGCTTCAGGTTTTATACCTCTCTTTTTCTAACATGCTGATCAAATATATTTGAGTTCTCAATAGTAATTATACATGTGATTTCTTATTTCTATTTTCATTATATTCACAGACTTGGCCCGTACGTACACCTAGGCCCGTTGCATCAAAGCTTGCTGCTGATACTCCTCTTCTTACTGGGCAGGTATCTATCAGTATATTATAAAACATTTATATTTATTTAGCTTGTTTATTTATTCCTAATAAAAAGGTATTTACTGTTGATCATTCAGCTTGTTTATATAGTCCTAATCATATATTCTATGTGCTAGCGTGTTCTTGATGCCCTTTTCCCCTCTGTGCTTGGTGGGACATGTGCCATTCCTGGTGCTTTTGGCTGTGGTAAAACCGTTATTAGTCAAGCTCTATCTAAGGTATGAATGTATATTGTTTTGTCACTTAATTCAATAATTAGATGCTGATATTATTTCCATATTCACTGTTTTTCCTTCATTATGCAGTACTCAAATTCGGACACTGTTGTTTATGTTGGTTGCGGAGAAAGAGGAAATGAAATGGCAGAAGTACGTCTCACTGAATATATTATTCTTTTGTTTCATTTGTCAATGTATGTTTTTTTTACTAATGTCATATGATTACTTTGCAGGTTCTTATGGATTTCCCTCAATTGACAATGACATTGCCTGACGGACGAGAAGAATCTGTCATGAAGCGTACAACACTTGTGGCCAACACTTCTAACATGCCTGTCGCTGCTCGTGAGGCTTCAATCTATACAGGTGACACCACTTTGAATATTTTCTTTTCAAATTGATTAGTCTTTCAGGATACCAAGGTATTGAATTTCATTTTATTAATATTCAGGAATTACCATTGCTGAATACTTCAGAGATATGGGGTACAATGTCAGTATGATGGCAGACTCTACCTCACGTTGGGCTGAGGCATTGCGTGAAATTTCTGGTCGTTTGGTACGTTTTTAATTTCACAACAATCTTTACTGCTCATTTGAGTTTATTCTGTTTGTTGTAGTTATCTATGTTCCCTGTACGGAACATAAATAAGACATTTACTCTATATATGATGTGCCTCTTTGTTGGTGGAAGAATTCTTCGAATTTCACTCTGGTTTACTTTTCACTTATGTAGTCAAAGCCAAAGAAATCTTTAAATTACTGACTGTTTAAAAATATTTGTTTATAACGAATATGTGATGTAGTGATTGTGTGAGTTTTGTTTTATGTTTTTTACAGGCAGAAATGCCTGCAGATAGTGGTTATCCTGCATATTTGGCAGCACGTTTGGCATCCTTTTATGAACGTGCTGGCAAAGTAAAGTGTCTTGGTGGACCAGAACGTGATGGTAGTGTCACAATTGTTGGTGCTGTTTCTCCTCCTGGTGGAGATTTCTCAGACCCTGTTACATCTGCTACCCTCAGTATTGTTCAGGTATTTCTATTTTTATTTCTGAGTATTAATGCTTATTCAGTTACATTTTTCTTTGGTTTGTCGTAATGATAGTAATCGGGAGTTACTGATAATGTAAGCCATTGCACATTTTGTCAGGTTTTCTGGGGTTTAGATAAGAAGCTTGCCCAGAGGAAGCATTTTCCATCTGTAAACTGGCTTATCTCCTACTCAAAGTACTCAACGGTGCGTTGTTGAAATGATCACACTAAGTTGTCATTTTTTTCACCTTGTTATATTATCTTTCTTACTAAAGATGTATTGCTTATTCAGGCTCTAGAATCCTTCTATGAGAAGTTTGATTCAGATTTCATCGACATTAGGACAAAGGCCCGTGAGGTGCTCCAGAGAGAAGATGATCTTAATGAAATTGTCCAGGTTTGTTGCCTTTTACTTTATTTTTACTTTGTCGTTTACTTAAATTTGGAGTGAAGCAAAAAGAAATACTTTTATTGTTTGATTTTCAATGTAATATGCATATTTTATAATTGTCGTTTCAGCTTGTGGGTAAAGATGCTTTGGCTGAATCAGATAAGATTACCTTAGAAACTGCAAAACTTTTGAGGGAAGACTATCTTGCTCAAAATGCATTCACACCGTAAGTAACCTAGACACCCCTTCTTTTTTCTCACACTAATTTGTGTTTTACCATGTGCGCTAAAACTTCTATCTCGTAACGAGGACAGATATGATAAGTACTGCCCCTTCTACAAGTCTGTATGGATGATGCGCAATATTATCCATTTCTACAATCTGGCCAACCAGGTAAGCCATCCTCTGTTTTAATTGTAGTATATGTAGTTTGCTTTTTGGGTTTGTGATGCAAAAATGTAATCTTGTTATATAATGTATAGTCTGTGGAAAGAGGAGCTGGCATGGATGGCCAGAAGATTACTTACTCACTCATCAAACATCGTTTGGGTGATCTATTTTACCGATTAGTGTAAGTGAAATTGCCATCAAAAAATACTCACATTGTGGTCATTGAGCCCTGAATCCCTGATCTAATCTGGTGAACTGAAATATGTATAATAGGTCTCAGAAGTTTGAGGACCCAGCTGAGGGTGAGGATGTTCTTACTGGAAAATTCAAGAAGCTATACGAAGATCTTACTGCTGGTTTCCGCAACCTTGAGGATGAAACCCGGTAAACACAGGACACGTAATTACGTATTTGAAGATGGAACCCAGTGGCGATTTTCATCTGTTAAGTGTCAGAGTCAGCGTGGAGCCATTCGGGGAGGGTGTGCTGTTTCTTGGTGCATCATGAAAGAAAGGGTTTGTTGTTAGTAGTTTGATTTATTTATTATTCAAAGGGTGTTGTTCAATATCCATTTGTGTTTAGCTATTATAATTATTTCTGCATCGCTCGGGTTTTTTCTTGGGCATTTTGTGTCTTGAGAGTTGAAATAAGCAGAGCTGCATGTAGATTGTATCGAACAACTGCTCTCGGAACTGAAGTTGGTGGTACTTTTGCCTTATTTTTTTTACTTGTCAGTATGAATAAATAATGAATGAAATAAGGATTTTGAGTAGATTTTTTAAGGTCCATGTGCTGTGACCATTTTTCATGTTTCCAAATGATCTGTTTGTCACATAACGGTCTCTTGTTGCAGATTTTGGGCTCATTTGTTATAAACCTTCTCTTTTACAGGGTCAAACAAATCAAACTTTCACTAATTAAGTTTTCTGCTTAATCATGGTCACTGTACATTTGATTTTGCCTTAAAGAAAGTCCTTTCAAATCAAGATAAGTCTTGTAAAGGTTTATGATGGATACTTAAATATTTCTGTATCATATAATTATATAAAGGATAACTTTAAAAAAATGTATTGAATGAAATTAACTAGAACTTTTTAATGTGAGTATGTGACATGCATCCGATTATATTTTAACTTTTTAATGATTTTATAAGTAATGCACTGATACGCTTGGAATTAGGAAGCGTCTGTTGACAACTGAACTTCCTTTTTTTTTTTTTTTTTTTTTTTTCCATTTCTTTTGTTGGGAGTAAAGTCCTTGTGAATGCTCTCTTTTACACTGAAATGAAAATGATATATTTTTTTTTTGGAAAAGTGGTCAGTTAGTGCATCATTGTTTTTCCTCAAAAAGTTTAAATCGGTGTTAAAACCTTGATCTCGTGCTCCCTTATTGGCTACAAACTGACCATTCCTTAAACATATAGCTTTAATAAGACACATTGAGAACAATGCATCTACTTATATAAAAAATTTACTCGTATATGCAAATTATTTATCTATTTTAACCATAAAACATTTCGACATCTTAGCTTTACTCATTTACGCATTTAGACCTAAAAGACCGACTGCTACACCATACAGTAAATTCTTAGTTATCTGTACAAAATAACCATTTCTAAAGTGGACTAGTAGTAACGTGGCCACAAGATTTTAATAGAAACTTGGGCATAAAACTTGATACTCCATCCCTCTCAAAATAATTGATGATAAACACATAATTTAAAAAAATAAAATAAAAAAATAATTATTACTGTTTTTTCTTTCTTATTTTGGCAAAATGATATTTTTATTTTGACATAAGTAATTAATATATTTTTTAAAGTTTGTACTAATAATTTTAAGTAAAGGTAAAATGATAAACTCGATTAAACATTTTTATCTACTTTTAGTAGTGGAAAATTAAATCAGGACATCTCAAAAAGTAAACATGGACTATTAATTTGGTACAGAAGAGTAAATCAAGGTTTTTAAGATCGGGATCCTATCTAAGATCATTTTCGTTTTTGCAAGATCGTGATCGTAATATCGGATCAAGATACTAAGGTCTCATTATAGTTTTATTTTTTTAATAGCCGTTGTGAAATAATGCAAACCTAATTATTATATATCACGTATCATAAAAAGTCAAAATTTTGATTATGAAGTGTTTAATATAATTAGCCTCGTGTTTTTTATTATTTACAAAACTTAATACATAAATTTATAGTTTTTTAGCTTGTGGTTTGAGAAAGTAAGATCGGATCGATCGAGATCTTAAGATCCTATGGAGACTATATCCTAAGTAGGATGACGATCGTTCTTACTTTGTAATATCATAAGATTCAAGATTTCGATACCTAACAAAAAGTCCAAACACGTCGACAAAAATCCAGCTAAACGGGCATGAAAAGAAAGACCACTTTTTGAATAAGCACAAAACACCTTTTTGCAAAGACCCGTAGTAGTTTCCAAATTCAAACTAAACAAGTAAAATTAAACTTCTCCAACTACTACTATTCCACATTCCAGAATCTAATCAAATAAACAACAACTAATAATAATCAGTTTCTAATCAAACCACCACCAGTCAACAACCACAATGGACGACCACCCTCCCACCGTAACAACCGAAAACGACGACGTATTAAACAAAAAGAAGAAAGGACCATCACCATCATCAGCAGCGGTGATGGGAAAAGGTAAACCGTTGATAATCGGAATGTGTGGTACGTTGATCTACTATCATTGCGCCTATCGTAACTCGAGCATCGTGTCGCTTATTTCCGATGTGTTTATCGTCCTGCTGTGNTTTTTTTCAGCGTATTAGGTTATAATTAAATGCTTTGTATGATTATGATCACTGTTTAGTATTAGAAAAATATGATAAAATGTTATTTTTGGTGGATTAGATTATGAATTAACGATTGGACTGAACATGATCTCTGTTACTGTCGACTGATTAAATGTTAGGAATATATTAAAGTCGATTTACCAAGGTATTCCGATAATAAATGTAACACCCTAGGCAAACCCCACATCGGCTGCGGCCTAGAGAGATGTTGGGTTCATAAGGTAACATTCGCCTTACAATGACATAACGCGTTTTGTGGTCTACTGCGGGTGGAGTTCTTAGGAACTAGCGGTTAAGCTTTCTCATGTGAAAGTAGTACCGGTTTGGGTGACCTGCTATTTCCTAAGACCACAAAAGCAAAGCCGTGAGCCAAGGCAAAGCGGACAATATTGTGGTCTGAGTAGGCGGGATGTTACAATAAAGTTGCGTATTTGGCAAACATGATGACAGCTGATTTTCCACGCTTTTTAGGTTTTTAGTGTGAATCCAATCATATTAAATGTATATCCGATCATAATACTTGTATCGATTACTATATGTTGTTTGGTCTTATATTNTATTAACTAAAATATATTTGATTCAATTGAAGATGAAGAGTTTTTGGGCTTTGCCGATCTCTCACTAGATGAACCGAAATTTGAAAATGACTTGATTATTGAAAATTAATCACCTTTGATAGATGTAGTATTTTTGGAGTTTACAATTTACATTAACATATATCTATTTTGGATTTTCTTTAATATATTTTTAATTTTTTTATATTTTTTAACGCCGTATCTATGTCGTTCCCGTATCTTGAATTTTTGATTTTTGCCGTTTCCCGTTCCCGTATCGTCCCCGTATCCCTTTGCCGTTCCCGTTTCGGTGCTACACTGGTAGTAACTATTCACGATAACGTTTGAGTTCCTCCAGTCCATAGGTTTTAAATGCATCTGTGAGCAGTTATATTATTGGACATCTGTTTCTGGTGATGATTTAGATATGTATTCAAATGTGACGATCCATAGTTTTTAGGTTTTTATATGTATCTGGTGACAAGTAAACAAGTCGATTGACTGTGTTGGGATTAGTTGAGATTTGATTTTGGAGGTTTTGTTGTGTTTTATATGGGATCTTTGATATTGCAGAGTGCCTGTGGATCCTTTGGAATGGCAGATATCACAGGATACAGCAAACAGTCTGTTTGCGTGTTTGGCTAATACTGTAGGTGCTACTGAATCAGTTCTTAGGGTTGCTGCAACCGGGCACGACAAGCGCCTGTTTCTGAAGGTAATAATCCTACAATTTCCATGTTGTATAACCTTGTGTGCTAGTTTAAAAGCTCCCTTGTCGCTGCAACTGTTTATTTTCTATCAGCCTCATGCTTTCCCTAAAACAACTAAAAGGAATCGTTTGAAATATCTCTGAAATCGTCCTCATCGTATGCTAAGCGATAGGGGGTAATAAACCAAGTTTAAAAATGTGCAATACGTGTGAGACGCTGTTGAGACACTGGTATTCTTCTGTCTTTGCAGAAATTCTCAGCTCCATTGATTTTTTTTAGATATCAATTTCAACCTCTTGTACAGTTTAATCAAATAGACAATGGGGCGATTAACTTACATGATTAACCATTGCTTGAAAATTAGGAACCTATGTCGTGTGTAAGGGTTAAATTGATGACAGGCTTAGAGATAAATGGTATGTGGACTATAGTTAAATTGATGTTATTTATCGGGCAAACTTGCTAGAACAGTAGAACTCATAATAGAGAGATTGGGAATTGTACTAATGACGTCCATGAAGCTAAGGGCTATACTTAGAGAGTTAGAAGCATAAAAATAGCTATCAACAAAAACCTTGCAAGGTTTGAAACAGAAAGTGGTTCTAAACTAGTTGTAAACTACAATTAACTGCATTAAAAGCAATTGGTATCCATCTTGGTATATCAATATCTACATCTCTATAAGGTGGCGATTAGACCTGCTATGTTGTACGGGTCTTAGTGTTGGCCCATCACCAAGGCCCAGGCTAACAGGGTAGAAGTGGCAGAACTGAGAATGCTTAGATGGACCTGTGGTAAGACCTTGCGTGACATGATCCCGAACGGAGTCTTCAGAGCAGAACTCGAAGTAGAGAACATTATCACGAAGATGAGGGAAGGCAGGTTGAGGTGGTTCGGTCATGTCAGGAGGAGGCCATAATCAGCGCCAGTTAGAAGAGTTGAAGCCCTTGTNTTACAATTTACATTAACATATATCTATTTTGGATTTTCTTTAATATATTTTTAATTTTTTTATATTTTTTAACGCCGTATCTATGTCGTTCCCGTATCTTGAATTTTTGATTTTTGCCGTTTCCCGTTCCCGTATCGTCCCCGTATCCCTTTGCCGTTCCCGTTTCGGTGCTACACTGGTAGTAACTATTCACGATAACGTTTGAGTTCCTCCAGTCCATAGGTTTTAAATGCATCTGTGAGCAGTTATATTATTGGACATCTGTTTCTGGTGATGATTTAGATATGTATTCAAATGTGACGATCCATAGTTTTTAGGTTTTTATATGTATCTGGTGACAAGTAAACAAGTCGATTGACTGTGTTGGGATTAGTTGAGATTTGATTTTGGAGGTTTTGTTGTGTTTTATATGGGATCTTTGATATTGCAGAGTGCCTGTGGATCCTTTGGAATGGCAGATATCACAGGATACAGCAAACAGTCTGTTTGCGTGTTTGGCTAATACTGTAGGTGCTACTGAATCAGTTCTTAGGGTTGCTGCAACCGGGCACGACAAGCGCCTGTTTCTGAAGGTAATAATCCTACAATTTCCATGTTGTATAACCTTGTGTGCTAGTTTAAAAGCTCCCTTGTCGCTGCAACTGTTTATTTTCTGTCAGCCTCATGCTTTCCCTAAAACAACTAAAAGGAATCGTTTGAAATATCTCTGAAATCGTCCTCATCGTATGATAAGCGATAGGGGGTAATAAACCAAGTTTAAAAATGTGCAATACGTGTGAGACGCTGTTGAGACACTGGTATTCTTCTGTCTTTGCAGAAATTCTCAGCTCCATTGATTTTTTTTTTAGATATCAATTTCAACCTCTTGTACAGTTTAATCAAATAGACAATGGGGCGATTAACTTACATGATTAAGTGATTAACCATTGCTTGAAAATTAGGAACCTATGTCGTGTGTAAGGGTTAAATTGATGACAGGCTTAGAGATAGATGGTATGTGGACTATAGTTAAATTGATGTTATTTATCGGGCAAACTTGCTAGAACAGTAGAACTCATAATAGAAAGATTGGGAATTGTACTAATGACGTCCATGAAGCTAAGGGCTATACTTAGAGAGTTAGAAGCATAAAAATAGCTATCAACAAAAACCTTGCAAGATGGATACCAATTGCTATACCAACAACAACAACAACAACAACAACAACAACAACTTCATCCTCTAGGGTTGCCTAGGGTTTAGGTTGCCTCCCTTGTTTTGGGTAGTTCCGGTTAGGTGTCTTGTGGGTTTAGGTTGTTTTGGGCGCTTAGTGGGCTAGGTGCTTTGCCTTAGTTTTTAGGTCCCGTGCGTTGCTTTCCTTGTTTTTGTGTTTCTCCCCTAGGGTTGCCTTTTTATTATTATTATTTTTTTTATTTTATTTTTTATTTATTATTATTTTTTTTGCATCTTTTGCTTTGCCTTAGCTTTAGGCCCCTCGCGTTGCTTTTGCTATGCTTTGTGTGCTTTCTATGGTTTGTTTGCTGTGCGCTTTCTTATTTTATCTCTCACTCGCACATCTGCACTTGCCGGAGGTCTCGTTGGAAGCAGTCTCCCTACTCCCGGGTTTATCCTGGATAGGGGTAGGATCTGTCTACATTATANATTATTATTTTTTTTGCATCTTTTGCTTTGCCTTAGCTTTAGGCCCCTCGCGTTGCTTTTGCTATGCTTTGTGTGCTTTCTATGGTTTGTTTGCTGTGCGCTTTCTTATTTTATCTCTCACTCGCACATCTGCACTTGCCGGAGGTCTCGTTGGAAGCAGTCTCCCTACTCCCGGGTTTATCCTGGATAGGGGTAGGATCTGTCTACATTATACCTCCCCCATACCCTGCATCGGCGGGATTGGGTTCGTTGTTGTTGTTGTTGCTTAATAAACCAATTATAGATAAGCTGATATAATGGCCAACATCCTAGAGAATGAAGTAATGATTATAGAACATGTTAACTTTATGATTAACTATGTGTTTAAATAGTCTCTTAGACCACCTTAAACACCTCCTGAGCATTGTCAGTTAGATCACTGGCATCGGTACAACAGTTCCTGCATAAACGTTGTGCTTGTCCATTCTCTGAGCTTCCGGTGTCATATTAGGAAACCAAAATACTGAAAATAGATTACATGAAAGCGTATGTTTGCTGTGTTAAGTAGATATTTTTCACTGCACATCTGTCATTTTTTCTTGACTGTGTTGTACTATTTTCTGCTTTTTCTCCAATAATTATAGTAATCATGTTTCTAATTCCTAATAGGTGGTTGCCTTTCTATATACACTATCAGCTTTAGGAAGATTGGTCTCGGGTGTTACTGTTGCTTATGCCGGTATGTGCTAAATTGATTTATAATTGAGATTAGAATTTCTGCTCCTTATTATACTCCAAACTGATTTGTTACCTTGACAACAGGAGTGAGCTTGTTTTGTCTGTATATACTCGCTGAAAATTCATCATTGTTTGGCTCATGCTCATCAAAATTTAGCTGGAGAAGAGATTGTCCTAATGACGTAGTAGACAACTCATAGTTTCTACAATTGATGCATGTTCTGTGAAGTACCCATCTTATCTGTTCTTGTATTTGTGGGATGAAGGATTCTGAATAGGTTTTTGTTAGAGATGCCTTCCTAATTGTGTATTCAACGTCATTTCAGAGTCAACATCAAGACATGTTTGGTCCGAGGTGATCCTTGAAGCTTTTTTGTAGTTATTACTGTTTGCAGAGGTTTAGTGGTGAATAAGTTCTTTGGATAAATCATGTTATATGTGCTCATAAAACATGACCTGTTACAGGAACATCAATATAAATATGACCTGTTACAGAAAGAGAAGTGCTGGTTGCAGAAGATGCATTTTTGAAGTTTTTGATAAAATGTGAAACTTATTAAGCTGATCAAGCAGATTTATATAACTTCTTTTATAGAATAAATTGGTTGCATAATGAAGTCCAGTGACGGAACTTGAACGTTATTGTTGGGAGGGCCAAAATCATGCATTCATGCTACTGTGAAACATACTTTCTGTTTACATAGCTATAGTTGTATACAAAAAAAAAAAAAAAAAAAAATTAAAAAAAAAAAAAACACGCACCTTCATAGTTAATGTATACTTTTTTGTTAACTGGATATAACTATAACAAATATAAGTAAAACTAGTTCCTTGATATGCCAAGCCAACTTACCATATTAAATTTTCATGTAAATGACAATCTGAGGAGCTGGTTGGTGATTGTTCCCAAAATTTTAGAGGGGACAGATTGAGAATTATGCAATATGGTGAGTAATGATCCTTATACTAAGCACACATGTTCCATTTCTACCCATAACTTTTGGGTGGGGGCACAGCCCCTCCCTACCCCTATAAGGCTATAATGTTCCGTCCTCAGTTAACACCTTCCTCTAATATTAATGAAAACTATTGATGTTTTATTTTGTTAATTTGACTACGTCGTCTTTACCCAAATTGATCAAAGTGGTCTATTTATATACTATGTACATGTAGTATGTATGATACATTTCTAGAAGATATGAAAAGACAATTTTAAATCGAATAAATTCATGCTTATGAAAACGGTTTTTTAAGCAGATGAAATGAACTTTTAAAGGAGCATAGCCTTTCTAAAAAAAAGGAGCATGGTCATATAACAGTTTCTTAAGCTCGATTAAATAAAACTTTAAAAGAGCTTTGGGTTGTCTAACTTCAACTGAAAAGATTAAATGCTCTCAAGTTTTAAACTACAGTAATGATGATTATGTCATAGAAGTATAGAACTNTTAAATGAACGGATTTAAGTTTTTCACATAAGTTGTTTGAAGTTTAAAGTGCTAACAATTACTATACAAAAAAAGGTACAAGATGTAGTCATGTAGTGAACAGACATTCGATTTATTTTCCATATTAGAATTCATGAAATAAGTACAAGACATGTGATCTGGAAGAATGGAAATGATACATATTATGTTCTGGATAGATATATTTGGAAGCCTTTTAAAACAACATTAACCGCTAATCATGCGTAATGGTTCTTAGGAGATTCGCACAAGAAGTCTGCTTATGTAGTAACGAAGAACTAAACCCAAAAGACGAATTCTCTACATCAAACGATAAAAAATTATCCTCAAACTGATGCGTCCCAATAATGATTGCATGTTCACTTTTAGCACCACCGTCAACGAAAGCCAGACACGCCACTTCTTCTGTTACCTGTTTAATAGAGTTATAGCACTGGAAATAGTCCAGTTCTTTCCACCCTGGAGATTTAAAATGATATCAGGAACTTTTAAAGCAGCTTGGGTACCATTTGTGGAGGTGCTGTAACAAAGGCTAAATGGTGCAACTGGATTTGCTTTCGGGATTCGTTTTGTAACCATTGTGAACCTCCTAACCACTGGATTGTAAATATCTGTTCTAAGAGTTGTGTAAGCCTCAACTGAACTAAGCTTAGCAGTGGTATTTCCTGGAAGGTCAACTGACCTCTTTTTAATTACAATAGAATTGACACTGATAAAGTATCCAAAAGAATCAGGATGCTTTAGCAATGGAGTATAAGAGAGTAAACTCCTTACATCAACATCCGAAAGATAATAAGGACCATTTCCGTAGAGTAGAATCCCAGGAGCGGCAGATGCACTAGGTAAACATAGAGATAATGTTCTATTGAGAGGTGGTTGATTTAAGGAAGCTGGTAATGCATATGGGGAAGTCGACAACGCTAGGACACCAGTAACATCTTTAGGGTATGACAGGAATGCCGTAGAAGGATCAACACAACCCACGTTAGCATTAGCAGAATAGATACCATTACTTGTCATCCTTACATCAAAAGTGTCATTGCTGAGATAGCTTATAACACATTTACTGTCAAGTGGGTCCACCACATTGTATGGGCAGTAGCACTCTCCCTCGTAATCTGAATCCTGGGCCGGAGGGCAGGAAGGACTTTTAGAAGAGGAAGAAGTTCGCACTTTGTTACATATATCTTCGTAGCAAGAGACGGCAGGGGTACAAACTCCAGGGCAATAATTGCCTGGTTGCATATTCCAGGTGGGCCAGCAACCAAACCATGTGAAAGGAGCGTCGATGTCTATCAGGTAGTTTGTGCCTTCTTTGTAGATACGTGCGCTGTAGAGCGGCTTAGCAGCATCTGTATGTTTGTTTAGTGGAAGAAAAAAGTCAGATTGTGCTATGGCTTCATGTTGATAGGAGATAAAGGCTAGAAGTAGAACTATAACTTGTAGAAAATGAAGCATGTTTAAATGATTGTATTTTGTCAACTGTGTGATTTTGAAATGGCTCGAAGCTTATATAGATACATAATGGAACATGTGCACGCACATTCTCTTTCTTTTTAGTTGAAGCTAACTTGGGTGGCATTAGCATTATTAATTCAAACTATGGAAACTCCATATGCAATTAAAGTTGGTTTCTTTTGGACCAATTAACCACTTTTTCTATTTTTATACGTTAGTTTTGATATACTTTTTAAAAAATATAATAATTTAATGCAATTAATAGAATTTACTAATGACAATTAGCATCATATTGTTATTAACATCATATGTATGTACAAATGTGGTGAAGAATACCCAAGAAGGTTTAAGACTTGGAGCTTGTGTTTGCATACTTCTTTACATTGGTTTGATATGAGTAAACACTACAATTGTTTCTTTCATTTCACAAATTTTTTACATTGGTGTGATATACGTAAACACTACAGTTGGAATAATTGCATTTCGCAAACCACATGGATTAATTTCATTTCTTGGTCCATTTTCCCTCTTTCATTTCGTGGACTACCGTACTACCAACACACCTCGCACATCCTACCCTCAAAACTAATGTGTTAATGATCTCCGACATGTAAATATCATTGATCATCTCGAGTTCTGATTGTTATAGAAACCTCTGCAAGCACCATGCTACCCGTTGTAAGCTTTGGAGGGGTGACCACCATGTGATGAAAAAAGAAACGTACAAACATACTAGCATAGTAGCATATAGCGAGAATCAGCATACCTTCATACAAAAACTTGAAAGAGGGTCAGGTCAAACATGATTCCCTAAGCTCTAAGCAAAATTCCAAGGGACATGTTTAAGGCGTTCTCTTCTTGATTAGGAAAAAAGGAAACATTTTGTTACATTAACAAGACAGGTTGAAACTAGGTTATAATTCTTAAAGCATCAACCATTTCACTATTATTATTATTGTCGATGGTCTTCACCAAGAAATATGTCTTTCCAAGCTTCATAAAACATCCAGGTGATGCCTGATGACGGCATGACCTTCAAACAGCTTGCACCCCATCCTCTATAAAGACCAATGAAACCCTCATCCCTCACAACTTCTGATAGTGCGGCCGCTATGTTTGGTGGACACTTCCCTTGCAGTGTCCCTACCATCAGCCTTTTCCTCGCCACTTCCAATGGAAAACTGATCGTACTTGCAGTCAGACCTAACCATGAAAATTTATTTTAGTAATCGCGTAAAGTATCGTGCTTAGTTTTCTTTCCTGGGTCTATATTTATTTGGAGTAACAATAATTTTGGTTAGTAGTCAGAAACAAACAAGTATAAAGCAATGCACCTGAAAGAGCTCCAATCAGTAGCATTTCTGGACGGCTTAAACATTTTTTATTCTGAGCCGTGCAGTAAGTATTCTTGATGGTGTCGTACATAAAATAGTAACACGTGCTGTATGGCAGCATACCAATCAATGTAGGGGAAAGACCAGAATAGAAAGAGCCAATCCCACCGTTTGCATACATTTTCTGAACTGCAATGCTCAAATTAGGATAAATATCGGGGCTTACTGTCAACCGATCCTGTGAAAGTCAATAAAAAAGAAATAAATTTAGCAATCAACAAAAATTAGATAACGATCATACAAAAGAGGGTTGTTGCATAAATACAGAGCATTAAAAATGGTGTTGGTTTTTTTCTGCAAAAACCATATTATAAAAGAAGAAATTACAGTGTTCACCTTTAACACTTCAAGAGGATGGCACGCAAGCGTGCTAACAAACCCTGCAGCAGCACCGCCGAGCGCAATAGGTGACACCCATGACAGATTAAAACTTAGTTTGACAGGACCAAGCTGCACACTTGGAGACTCTTCTTTATCCCATTTTTCTTTTGCTGATGTCATTACTCGTTTCACACATTCAAAGGTTGCAAGCTCAATTGCTTGTGTGGGAACAATCCGTATCATGTTGATTGCATTTCCGGCCCAAAGTCCTTGCCAACCTTGTTTTTCAATCACCTCCAGAAAACTACCAGATATTTTTTTTGACCCTACACCTACCACCATCCTTGTCCTGCATTAATTATACTTTAAAGTTTAAATCGACACGCTATGCAAAGTGTCTTTCTGTGGGACAGAGTGACACGACGTTTTGCATGCTGAAGCAAAAAGCATATTATACATTTAATTTGCTGACTTCAATCTGGTTATGACTTATGACGATTTTATGAACTCTGCATTCAAAGAACTCAAAGACTAATGGCATGAAACTTCAGCACGACTCAGAGGCGTAGCTACATGGAGGCCTTGGTGGGCCATGGCCACCCAACAAAAATTGCAATAGTGTATATTTGTTTGCCCATTAAATGTAAAAATTAACAACTAGTGAGATTTTAGCTTTTAAGTGTACCGAACGACACAAATTAACGACTATTATTGTTTTGTGCTACATCTCGGCCTACCCATAAGTAAAACCCTGGCTACGCCACTGGCACGACTTAATTTTAGTTTTTTCAAAACATTTTATTTGAGTGAAAGCATGTGTGTATGGTACAAGTATTAATAAGGTCTTTTGGGGATCTTTTTATATGCATAGATACCTAAGTATGACCAGGACTAATAAATTGACTTTGTGGATATCATTGGCATATAGAGTCAACAAACCTGATGGTTTCAAGAGGAGCAAGAACAGCTTTAGTCATAGCCCCAGCCAAAGCACCACTAATAAATTCCCCAACTTCTCTCGTCTTAACAAATCCCTGAGACAAATTCACAAATTTCGCTTCAATTTCAAGACAGTAACCATTTTATAGAGCAA